>JAJJWW010000839.1:0-296329 GCA_023531295.1 Papaver armeniacum | reverse complement strand
TTCAATATGATAAAAAAATATTCAAGTTTCATTTCGTAGTTTTACCTCTTGGAAGTGTTCTTACATTCCTAAAGAGGGTAATAAAGTTGCTGACATTCTCTCCAAGTTAGCTAAGGAGAATGCTTTAACTGATTCTTGGTCTAACTCTTCTCCTGTTGAGATTAGAGCACAATTATGTGAAGATTAAACTTATGTACTTGGTTTAATTTTTCAATACAATTCATTTCTTCGCTTCAAAAAAAAAAAATAAAAAAAATAGCATATATTGTTAATATGTTAGGCTTTTTGTTTTAGTTTTAGATTTGCTTTTTCAGGTTTAGTAATGAAATCAAAGACGACAACAACTCGATCAAGATCATCATCCGCTTCATCTATTACTTAAATCACCACATCTCTAAAGTCGAGCCACCCGATACATTCTCATTTAGAGACTTAAAAGACCGATTGAGTATCACCGCTACTTGAGATACTTTGGTTACTATTGAGAAACTTTATTTACTTTTGGCTAGTGTTACTACTAGTCTGGTCACTGCTACTTGATTGTGTTATGCAATCGGGTCACTGCTACTTGATTGTGTTATGCAATCTAAACTTAAAAACTCCGTCTCATGTTATTTACATGTTCTGTGGAGCATTGGGTTGGATTTGGCCCTGGTTATCGTCTTGTGTTTTGGCACATACATGTTTTGCTTTCAACTTCAGTTTGTCCCTAGATATTTGGTCCTCTCATTTATGAGAGAGAAGGTCTTCTGAAAATATTTTTAAATATGAAAAGATACATTTGATAGGCAAGAACTAGCGAGAATACTACGAACTATATGACTGTTATATGATCTTTAGAAGGTTAGCGGAGATACGACGAACTATATGACTGTTATATAATCTTGAAATTTTTCTTGGAATGTTTTTAGCTTGGCTTTCAACATCAATTTGTCCCTAGATATTTGGTCCTCTCATTTACAAGAAAGAAGGTATTACCCGGGAAGGTTAGCCTCTTTTGCTTCATGTAATTCAAAGGCTACGAGAGATCGGTTCCGTTTCTATTTTAATACTCCTTCCCGGTTCCCCACCCACGACCCACTTGGTGTCGTACTTTAAATATATTTTTACTCAAAAACACACACATCTCGAGCTTAACCAAAAAGGCCTATACACCTATACTTGCTAGGCTAGTAGACCTCGCTAGCTCGCTCTCAGAGTGAGGACCTTCCCCCCACAAAGTGAGGTGGAAGGAGAAGAACACCACCTAGTAAATAACGTTTGATGAGAATCCATGTACACAACAAGAGTTGTTGTTAGGTTGATAGTATTATCCACACAAAACTCCTCCTAACCCTTTGTGTTCTTTCAATTGTTTTTTTATTGTACATGCTTTGTGTCAGATATAATACAAAATATTGTCTCACTATTCAACAGCATCCATCCATAAGATCTAGTACACTTCTAAACAGGAGGACTCTTGTTGTTGTTGCAATATCACTAACTCGCATATATAATTAAAGTTTAAACCGTGAGAGTTGTACTTAAACTTTGGGATTAGAATCTTTGATTAGGTGGGATATCAATTTAAACAAGATTTTCTTTTTTTTTGTGTGATGGAATTAGAACAGTACTTTGTTTAGATTTTAATTCAAGTTTTAAGTAAAAAAAGGAACGGAAAAAGAAAGTGTTTTTGTTTTTTTTTGATGTGTCGCTGTTTACATGGTACACTTCCCACATGGTTCTACTGTTACACTTTCATGTACAAGTCTACATCCATTACAGTCTGTCTGTATGTAGTGTACTATGATGAATATATTTAAACCCCACTGCGAATAGGCATCTTTCATTTAAACCCTTCCTGAATTAACATGCATCTAACGTTTCTCCACATTGATTTTTCTCTACCTACAAACAACCACATATGGGAAGAACTGTACAGTAGCATTGAATTTGTGTTGCAAAATTGTAGCTTTGAAAGTTGTTTAGGATACCAAGGAGTCCTAGGAGTGCCACCAGCAAAACCAGGATTTAACGTAGAAGAAAGCGAGGAAAGAATAAAAAATTATGTTATATAAGAGAAAGAGAGAAAAAAAAAAACGGGATAATTTACGTTACCTCCTATCACAAGATCATAATTAGCTACCTCCCATAAAATTAAATTAAATTAGTGAAACCTCCCTCGTTACATTTTCCGTCCAAAGTTCTGTTATCCTGGTGCCAGCAGCTTTGTACATGTGGACCATTTTTTACACGTGGACTTTGACTTTCCCATGTGTAAAAACTGGTAGGGGAGTAACGCTAATTATGATCTTGGCCAGCGGAGGTATTATGGGAAAGTCAGGGGAGGTATTATCGGCTTGGTTCCCAAAACTTGGTAGGGGAGGTAACGCTAATTATGATCTTGGCCAGGGGAGGTATTATGGGAAAGTCAAAGTCCACGTGTAAAAACTGGTCCACTCACAAAATTGTCAACCGGATAACCAAACTTTGGACGGAAAAACGTAATTATGAGGTTTCACTAATTTAATTTCTATAGGGGAGGTAACGCTAATTATGATCTTGGCCAGGGGAGGTAACGTTAACCCAAAAAAAAGACAAATTCACAATATTTTCACTGTACCGAGGGAAAATTATTTTTTATATTACATGGATTTGCCTACCCTAAAAGTGAGCATTATTTTTTGGCCGTTACTTTTGGACCTAATTGGCAAGCGATAGAATTTTGTTTGCGAACACGTGTAGATTTTTGAACTCATGTGCAGGTGAGAGAAATATTATTGGGATATATAAACAAGTTTTGGGAACCAAGCGGTGGCATTGATGTTTTTTTCGATACGCTATACTAATGGTCCTTAGACTACATCCAAACTCCTTAAATTGGAGTAGATTTTTGACAATTACAGGATTTGAACCCCTACCTCTGCAGTGGGTGGGAGCATGCCAACCACCAGACCACTTGGTGATTGGCTTGCGGTGGCATTGATTTTGCTAGATTGCTAATAGAGGTACCAGATTACGTGGGTGTGTACCAAAACTATAATAAGACAAAACAGATTTTCATACAGGACAAAACAGTTTTTGCCTTGGCTTGGTACACCCCACCAAACCGGCACCCTCGTTAGCAGCCTTGTGATTTTGTATTGCAAAATTGAAGATCTAAAATATCTTTAAGATGTGAAGGGCCAGACGGGATTGAAAATAGTGGAGGAAGGCAAAACAAAAAAGTCACTCTATAAAAACAAACAACCAATAATATCACAAATTTTGCAGAATTTCTAGTATGAACATTGAACTGTACGATGATACATGTGGCCCGAGTCTAAAGCTCGTCGGTATCAAGATTGACAATTTTTTTCAAGGTTATCATGAGGAATTACTAAATCCTACGGGAAATTATACCAATCTAGCTCCAACGAATGTTTTGTTTTATTTAGATTTGATAACTCTTACAATAGTGAATGTGCTTTTTATCGCCGTTGTTGTTGTTAGTTGTATTGTGATTAAGAATCAATCTGGCACCTTTTGTGTGGTCATACACCCTAGCTGCGTAGTGGGAGTATGGTAGTTAAAGGATTTTTTTCTGGATAAATAACAATTGTTCATACTTGGTTCCGCTCATAACTCAATTTACATATATAATTTTGTGATCCGATCCGATATATGGCTAAAATATTCAGATAATAACGCCGCTTGGGATTATGAATTCTCAAATACTAGGATTAGTATGCCGTTTGCTAATACCGTACAAACCGAGTTTGCAAAGTATCCAAGTGAGATTAGATTATCATTATTATATTCTGACTGCGGCTAATCAAGCTTAGCTTAATATTAAACTCGTACGATGCCTCTTTGTGAAAGTAAAGGCCAGGGCACAAAACCTATTAAACCACCAACCAAATAGTTATAAATCCAACAACAACACCCTGGTAATCTAATATCATGATCATGCTAAACATCTACCGGATCATTTTTCAATAGGTAACTTTGAAGGCAATAATAGTCAAACGGACGGATGCTCTTTTTATAGGCATTTTTTTAAACAATTCTTCTATATACCGATCTGAACCTCTAATCTAGTTTCCGCCCGTTATTGAGGCTTACTATTAGCCTAACAATAAAAGAGCCCTTTGATTTTCTCATGTTGCATTTTTAAAAGAAATACTTGGAAATGATTGATGTCCAACGGGCCATCTCAATTTATTTGTGTGAGAGAGGGGGTGGGACCCACACTTAACCTACCCTGCAAACCGCCGTGTCAAAAGGAATTACATTTTTCTCTTGTCGGGACACACCCCGCGGAGAGTGTATCATTTCTGGCCTTAAGTTGCAGAAATATACACTAAAGCCTGACTTTGAGGCCAACAATCATGAAGAGAAAAAAAATACAAGTACAATATTCAAAGGACTAACATCAAGCTCATTGAAAATGTACACCACACAACATTAGTACTTCTATTATAGTTCTATTATAAGCTCATTGTCATTGACAATTTAGTTACACAAACATATTGAATCACTACAGATTTAGTAAAAGCTAAAATAGACATAAATAGATTGAAAACCAAGTACAAATTACAGACTGATGATGGTAAAAAGTGTAAAAAAAAAAAACACTAATTTTAGCAAAAAAGTTGAACTACTAAAGCTTGAGAGCTAGATCAATACTCTTAAAGTCCCCTCCTCCTTGATTACTAGCAGTACTACTCCTTCCACCGCCACTACCACCACCATCACCACCTTGCAACAGAAAACTACCACCAACCCCTCCCTCATAATTATTGAACCTAGGGACACGTGGCATAGACCCAGATACAAATGATGGTAACCGTCCGATCGTTGGTTGATGATCAACTATGGATGGTCTAAATGATGATGATGATGATGAAGATGTAGTCCATCCGGGATGATTCTGTCCATATAGATGTTGATGATGATGATGTTGAGGGTTACCAAAAGATGAAGAAGGTAGAAGAGATGGTAGAGAAGATGATGGTGATGTGGGTTTGTGAATCATAGAATGAACTTGAACACCTAGTGATCTAGAACCATAAAGAGGTAAAGAACCCATACTTGAGAACTGATATTGATGGTGGTTGTAGGGGTTGTTGTTGTGGAGGTGGTGGTGCATGTTTGCATAACTAAAAGCAGCTGCAGCAGCTTCACCAAGATGTCGATCTCTTTTAGCAATTGTCCGCTCTCTTTTATGTGCGTTCTGATGTCCTCCTAATGCTTGTGAACTGTAGAATTTCCTTTGACAATAATTACATGAAAATACTCTTGGTTCTTCTTCTGCATCTACTTCTTCATGTTCTCTACTTTCTTCTTCTTTATCATTTTTACCGGTTGATGATGATGTTGATGATGAATCCGCATTGAAATTGTCAATCAGATTGAGTTCTTGATTATTATTATGATACTCAATTTCAGATTCAATTGAGAAATCTGATGAAAACCCTTTATTCAGATCAATTCCTTTTTCTTCTTCTTCTTTTTCAGAGTTGTCTAATCCATATAAAGGAGATATGCTACTTGAAACAGAAGGTTCTTCCATGGCTGGAGGAACTGATTTTAGATAGACCCAGAGAGACAGAGAGAGAGAGACAGAGAGAGAGAGAGATGGATTCAAATGAAGTCTCTCTTTCTATCTGCAAGGAGGTATGTAAAGACTAAAGACATTGTCCTTTGTTTTACACAGTGCTCAGAAGTAATAATAATAATTGTCATAAAGAAATGAAAATAAATAAAGCTAAAAGACAAAGGGTGGTTTAAAGTTCAGACATTTAGAGTTCAGACATTAAAGAAGAAGAAACTTATGAAACAAAGTAAAGGATAAGAATTAACCTCTAAGAAAAAGGAGGAAAAAAGATAGAAGAAGAGTGAACTAAAAGACAGAGAGAGTAGCTGAGAGTACACAAAAGAGAACACACACACAAACACAAACTGTACTGTAAAAAGATAAAAAATCATCTTTTGTAACTTGGTATTGCAAAAATTACTCACTCTACCAATAGTGAATATAAAATTAACTTCCTAGAAGATATAAAGTTGATTTGTGTTCTAGCAGGTGGTCCTGGAGAAGACCCTTTGTTATATGTCTTGGTGTGTTCATAGATTATGACAGAGCTCATGAGAAGATGTGGATGTTGAACTAACTATTGGTCCATTCCTCCCATTCCTCCCATATTCCCAAGCATACCCATCATATCCTTGGATGAACCCATTTGCTTCATCAGGTTTTGTAGACCACCCATGCCACCTGTATAAGTTATCAGGTGAATTAGTAATTTGGATAAAGTAATGCGACTCCATAAGCTAAAAAAAATTAAGTATTAAGTTATCAGGTGATTAGTAATGTGGATCAAGTATGCGACTCGATAGGCGGAAAAAATTAAGGTTATCGGAAACCCATGGTGAGAGCAAATGCTAAAAGTTTTAGAATGGCGTGGTTCTCGATTGAAGTTATCGGAAACTCATGTTGAGAGGTGCTGTTAAAGGTCTTAGAATAGTGTGCTTCACTAGGTTAGAAAGGAAACATAGCAAAGGGAATCAGTTTCCCACAACTGTTTTGGCCAAGTGGGATCCTGTGCCCCACAAGACTTAAAGATGCTTATGCCAATGGATATGAAGTTACCTATTTGCTTCAGCATCTGTGGAGGAAGAACTTTACTCATGTGTTGTGCATTCATGTTACGTGACAACGCACTCATTTCACCCTTCTTAGGAATCTTCAAACCTTTCATCTTGCCCCAGACCTTTGCTAATCGTTTGTATTCTTCCAACATCTCCATCACATCTCTAAGCTGGCGACCTGAACCCCTTGCTACCCTCATAATCCGTGACTCGTTCATAATTTTTGGGTTCGTGCTGTCCAACTCTGTAAGATGTAACAAACGTGTCAAGGTAACATACAGGTGTTCGCACCTCGAAGAAAAGCTAAGCAATGCACTTAGTTTCTAAGCATTCCTAAAAGAAACTCCATGCACCATATCTCAACATACACGACAAAGAGGTAACTGTGTTATACAAGAAGAGGTACCTTCATTTGTCATTGAATCCATGATAGTCATGTAGCGTTTAATTTTTGACTGACTTTCCTTCTCACGACCCTTGGGCATTAATTCTGCACTGAATCCCGGAAGCATAGAGAAAACCTAAGAAGGCACAATAAGATCAGTCATTTTGGAGGCACAACACATGCATACATAAGAAGGAGAAGCCAAAGTCGAATAGTATCAAACAGGAGAGATATGAAATATCAGACCTGGCTAATAGGACCCATATTGAGTATGTTCTGGAACTGCTCATACATAATGCGCATAGTAAATTGTCCTTCGGATAGTTTCTGTAGAAGCTCAGGTTGTTGATCCATGGGGACAACATCATGGATTTTTTCCATAAAGCCAGACCAATCTCCCATACCTGTTCCAAATGTACTTGAAAGTTAAATATACAAAAGAAACTTTTAAAACCCAAACTATATCAAACATGACAGCATTACCACAACAACAAAGAGTTAATGATACCTAATAGACGACTGACAAATGGCTTGACATCGAAAACTTCAAACTCGTCCATGTGCTCTCCAGTCCCGAGGAATATGACAGGACTCTTTGTGGCTGCGACTCTATCAAACAAGAAAAATTGAATTCAGATCTTAATACTGAAAGTAAAACAAATCCAGTCAACAATTTAGTCGAATTTTAAGCAGTTCCCTTAAACAAAACTTTAAGTATCGATGTTCTGTTAAAATTTAAGTGTCACATCATCCGAAGCTTACGTTTTGTATAACAAAAACTGATATGGTTCTTATGTAAAGAAGGATACTCTAGTTTGGGTATTATAATACCCCTTCTTCAAAGCGTCGGCAGTCGGCCAAATTGGTTCGAATTTCTAAGGGTTACCAAGGGCATCTAATATAAGTATATAAAACCTTGCCAAACATGACATATTCGAGAAGTAAATGCAGCAAAGAGAGCAAATGAAACAGATATAGCTTTATATGGCACTTACGCACTAAGTGCACCACCTCCCTTTGCTGCACCCTCAGTCTTTGTGACAATAACAGCACCAACTGAAACACTTCGGTTGAAGGCTTGAGCTTGACTGAAAGCAGCTTGACCAATACTACTATCCATAACGAAAATAACAAGATCTGGTTTCTGGAATTAACAAAAAAACAGTTAAAGATTATTTATCTATCGGACAAACAGAACCAGAGAAGACATACATGCAAACATAAATTACCGTCGATTCAGCCAGCTGACGCATTTCCTCAAACAGAGAAGCTTCCTGCTGGTGACGACCACTTGTGTCTACAATAATAAGATCACAGTTTTCCTGCTTGAACCTCTCAACTCCTTCTATAGCAATCTTTACAGGATCTGATTCCATATAGCTGTTGATGATAAACCAAATCACTATGTGAGAAAGTGACATAGAACTAGGTAGTCAATAGAAATTGTGGGGAACCGAGTCTTCATATAAGAAAAAAGAGTTTGAAACCACAATTGATTGTCTCTAGAAATCTCCTCATATCACAACTAGCAAAGAAACTGCAACCAGTAGTTTAGTTACATAGCTCTGACATCCCATAGGCAATGAAATCCAAGGGTTCCAATAAGGAGGTGGCACTATGTGAGACATAATGCTACACTTCGTGCAAGTTGACAATTAACCAAATAATAAGCTACTTGGAATACAAGCAGAGGGGCTGACTCTAACTCACTCTATCTAACATGATGCCCAAATTAAGCCACAAACAAACAGAAAAATGTCGCCAAATCAACAAGATTAGAATACAAAAGTATAACCTTCCATAGAATGGGATCTTAGCTTTGGTCGCATTTTGCTTCAACTGATCAAAAGCACCAGCTCTAAATGTATCTGCACATACTAGAGCTGGCTTAAAACCCTTCTTTTGATGATAATACGCATATTTGGTACAGCTGGTTGTCTTTCCAGAACCTACAAGTCGGAAAAAAAAAATGATAAACACAACCATCAGAAACAAAATCCACATCCACTAGTCCACTGATGAATAAGTGCAACAGAGAAAAAGAGAGAAAAGAAAATTCTCCATACCTTGCAAACCAACAAACATTATAACGCTTGTTTTACCCTTTTTAGGTATGAAAGAAGGCTTCCCTGTATCCAACATTTTACATAGCTCATTGAATATGGCCTAGGGAAAAAAGAAGAACCTATTATTACCGCAAACTATAATAGCATAAGAAAAGTTGCAGGACGACCCAATCTCTATCAGGAGATTCAGAAACCTGGAGGCAGAAAACCCAAAAGCTAAACATTTATATACTAGCAAACCGCAACTCCAATAAAAAAAGATAGGAGCATCATAGAGTTTGGGAAGACTATTTCTCAATGTCCAAGCACAAATATACAACTAAAAATACATAGTTTGTAGTCCACATTGTTTCTAAACTAAACATCTTGATTGCCACCATTTTGAAGAGGTATTAACTAGACAGGCAGACGTGAATCAAAAGCTTTTCTCGAAAAATTGTCAACTGATATACAGAACATTTTTTTTCAAATACAAGTATTAACCTCATCGACCAACTTAGGTTCCTTCTTGTAGTCTTCCCAAGTGATTGCTGTCAGTAACAAGTATGTGTCCCCTAAGCAAGACCTAACTAAATTGATGCCGTTCTAGAAAACCAATAGATTAGAATGCCCCTGCATCATAACTACACTTTTGCTACAATTTCCTAAAATTAACTGCATTGTCACTCACCAGAGAGTGGTTATTAGTAAGCTATCTATCCAGGCTATATAAGTGATTCCTCTCAGCCATAAAAATGTGTCTCCTAAGCAAGACACGAGTACTAAAATTTCGCTACAATCTCTTCCAATTCACTGCATTATCGCTTGTAATTAGCCCTAAACTCACATTGCACCAGCTGGGGCATCAATTACTAGTAAGCTATCTACCTTAGCCCTTGAGCATACTGTGGAGGAGGAACATGTCTGAAACTACAACATTAACCTAAAATTGACAAATTGTTATATCTTTCAAATTCAACTATGTAATCACAAACACACACCTTATTACTCTGAAATTTGAGGTCAAAATCTGAAACAATAACCGAAAATTCAGTATGAGGATACATACCTGTTGGATGATTCTGCGTTTATTATGACCAGCAGCTAAATCATCAAGATTAACAATCTTTTTGATGTTAATAGTCATATTTTTAACTAGATCGAAATGGACATCAGCTTTTAACAAAGCACGAGTGATTTCATTCAGACAATCATTCAATACTTTCTCATCGATTATGGTCGCATTGCTCATTTGTGCTAAAGCACGGGAGATACTCCCGCTTAATTCTCCTAACACCATTCTGTATGATGATGATACTGATCAATCCAATTCAAGAATATGGATCGAATTGGGGGAATTTTGGAGATTTTTAGGGTTAGGGTTTTTATTCTCTGAGAGAATAGAGAGGAAGATGACTGAAGGTAAAATCTAGCTTATTTCTCGTGGTTTTCCTTCTTCTTTGTTAAGTGTTTGTTTCGGTTTCGGATTGGGGTGCCCTTAGTAGGGATGACCTTCTCATCAGGATGCTTCTGGAACATCATTTGCCAAAAGGCATATTCTACGTGTTTTTTTTGGTTTCTTTTCAATGGGCTAGAACAGTGGTTAGTCTGTGGTCCTTAACTATGGTAATGTATTGATCCAATTTTTTTGTTGAGCCAGGTGGATGGTCAAACAGGTTTCTCCATTATGAAAACACAAGTGGGTAGTTGATCATCAAGCGCTAGGACTAGAGACACTCGCTCGCGTGTGTAGCTCAAATTCGGCGTTGAAACCACAACAACGGGCGTTTGATACATCGCGCGTTCGTTCTTCGCACGCCGGCGTTTGAAGCAAAACGCCAACTAGTAGTTTTTGAAAATTCAAAATTTACTTTTTACTTTTATAAATTACCATCATCTTCAAACAATACACTCACACCAAAATTCACTTCTTTTGAATTTTCTCTTCTAAATCTATTTCAATTTTTTAGTTTATTGTGGGTGAAATGGCTGAAAAAGCTATCACACTTTTTTGCGATGTTGTTGATGGTGGTTTTTATATTAGGGTTAAAATCGTAAAACCTTGCATCTGATGTGACGTCACTCTGCAAGGAAACAGAGCCACGTGTGCTAAGCTCTCCACTGGCATACTTATTGAGCCGCTCAATAGACTTACATGAAATTTATCCAGATCGACGAATGTAGCAACCATCCTGCAAATTCGTGAATTTCGGCGCCTGCGTATATTCACTTAATATAAGTTCCTCTGAATGCCTTCTAAGCTATGTTCTCCGGCTGAACCCTTAATGTTGATATGGCATGAAGATTTGTGTTCACTCACAGCAGGGTAGCACGAATCTCCAAGTATCAAGGATAAGGTCTTTGCATAAGGTATTCGAATCAGAAAAGCATGCTGCTCTCTAGCAATGAACTTAAAATAACTTTGTGTCAACACTAGAACTCGATCAATGGTCCTGACTAACTTACAGAAGTTAGGGTTTCGCGCCTCGCGCAATGTACCAGACCTTGCTTGTCAAAATTAAGCCTAAGTAATTAATCCGCCATGGATTAGCAGGTGCAGAACCTCACCCAGAATAAGAAAACAGGGAGACGCAGTAGCAAAGAGAGGCGCGGCTATGCCTTAGGCCAGCTAGCGCCATTAGCCACACCCCGATCCTATTTCTCTCGACCAATCATGTCGCTTTAAACTAGCCACACGCACACAAGTTGTGGTTGGGCCCATGCTTACCGGCCCCACTTCTAATCGACCAATCAGAACGCGCCAAATCCGCCACACTCTCACCAGAAGTGTGGTCGCGCCTTGTGTTTGGTCAGCCCCCTTTTGTGGCCAATCAAGTTGCTCTAAACTTGCCACCATACGTTAAAGGCCAAACACACCCTGCCGCGCCACCTTGCTAAACTGACAAGCCAAACGCGCCCTACCACAACAACATATTAGTCGGCATGCCAACATGCCACTCTACCGCGTCAACTTCTCAACATGCCAACTTCACAACATGCCACCTCGCAAACATGCCACTTCGTGGCAACCTGCCATAAATAGCCACCCACGGCAATTCCTACTCATATGGTCGTTTCCATAATATGGTCTTGCCATAGTTCCTTTGGCATAGCCATGGCGCCGTTTGCACAAAATTAGCGCCATGCCGCAGCCGCATGCCACGTGCACTAATTAGGGTTTCGACATGCCAAACCCTAATTCAGGCAAATTGCTACCAAAGCCAAATAACGTTTCCCAAAGCAATGGGATTGGCGTGGCAACAGGGCCAATGTTGCCACGCCACATGTGGGTCCGACTCCACGGCGCCAAAACCAAGCCTTGACCACGCCAAGCCCTAATTCTTCCACGACGAATTCTTCCACGACACCTTGGCCACGCCAAGCCCTAATTCTTCCACGGCGAATTCGTCCACGGCACCTTGGCCATGCCAAGCCCTAATTCTTCCACGGAAAATTCTTCCACGGCACCTTGGCCACGGCAAGCCCTAATTCGTCCACGGCGCCAAACCCTAACTTTGGCCACGGAGCCAATTTTTAGCTTTGTCCATACCGCAACATCACTGGCATACCGCTATGCCACGGCTACGCCATTGGAATGCCGCTATGCCACTGGCATGCCATTAGCATGTGGCTGACGCCACTTCGCTATAGAACAAGATGTGGCCATAATCAATGGCCATTCTTCTTCATGATATGCAATCTCAGACATCCAAGTTCGCTACCGAACTGATGGACTTGTGGCAACTCTTAGGCGACCAACCGCCTAAACCCAACGACCATGGCTACGCTAGGCGCCACTTGCACCATCGTGCCACTGGCATGCACAAGTCATGCCGAAATGCCACTGCGCCATTGTCAGGCGCCAACACAAGGTATCCACAATCAACGGCTATCCTTATTCATAAGATGCGATCTCGTCCATCGAAGTTCGCCACCAAACCGGTAAGCTCGCGACCAAAACGAGCCTAGAATCACATGCTATTTACTTGCGGCAAGCCTCTCGATTTTAACTTGCCACGCGTAGCAAAGTGTTACATGTTTTCTACGAAAACACTTGAGACATCAAAATATGTCATAAACTGGGGGATGCTCATCAGGGTATTGGTCCGGCGGTTTACAACATGCGGCGTGCAATGCGCCCGTTACAAGAAAGTGTCATGAAGTGGGATAATTAGTGGTGGTAAAAAGTAACGGTGTAAACAATTCATTTCCTTCATCATGGAAGCGTAATGAATGGCGGTTACACGAATTCACTTCCCTCATCATGGAATCATAACGTCTAACAGTTACACGTTACTCTTTTCTTCCACCACTCAATCGTTTCCAATTCCTACGAGACCAGGGTACGTTTCACTATGACTTGTATAAATAGGTCTCACCTATTTCCACCAAACAACAAGTTTTGGTCAGGAGAACAATACAACATCCATAAATCATCTGATAGATTTTTCATCCATCTAGCCTGTTCAACTTTCTCGATACAAGTCACAAAACGCCCACACTTCCGTAATCAACTATTCTGGGTCTCAACACTTTCTTCGCTTCCTCCCTAAGACCAACCATTCTCCTTCACTTTGTGACCGAAGCAAGCCTGGAACGACCATTTCTTGGTTTAAGCCAGGATTGTACAGATTGATCTCTCGAATCAAAAGTACTCCCGTGAAGTACATTGTTTAGGGTTTAGATTCGTTTCTCACCCACACACACCCAAAATTAGCCGAAACGGTTTTCACCCACAAACAATTGGCGACCACAGTGGGAGATTAAACTCTCGGTTACAATATCGATTTCCCAATTCCCGATCTTATCTTTCAACTCCGATCTCAAGATGGTAGAACTCAGGTCAGGATCAGCAACAAACCTTGAGAACACTAGCGCCGAAATTATTCTCGGCATTAACGTTTCTCCCAGTGGTGCTAATACGCCACCTGTCAACACCACCAACATGGAGAATGTTCCTTCGGGTGTTGCACCTCCAATCACCAGAGCCAGAGCCTCTGCCGCGGAAAATGCTCCTTCGGATGTTACACCTCCAATCACCAGAGCCAGAGCCGCTGCTCCCAATATTACATCAAGTATGACACCTCCAACAGTCACCAGAGCCGCAGCTACTCCGTCGTCAGGACGAGAAACTGGAGGAACCAGAGGAATCCGACCCTATATTACTATTGCTGATTTGATGGAAAGACAGGAGGTTCTCGCTAGAGCTCAGACGGACATGGCCTAAACTCAGAAGGAGGTACTTGTTTTTCTCAAGACACTAACAGATAGGCTACCACAAGAATCGTGCCTGCCAGAACCAATGAGGAACACCTCCGATACCCCTGGCGCCAGCACCTTAACAGGGCGCACCTTTGTAGGTGAAAAGATTCACCCAGGAACTTCAGCGGAAGGAGATCAACCGTCCAATTTTGTCATACGGGAAGATTTGGAACGACTTCTCCGAAACCGAGACAAAAGCGATTTCATGGACATACATCAGCATCAACCCCCATATCCTCCGGAAATACAAAGAATTCCTCTTCCAAGGGGGTACTATTCCCCTCAATTCTCTCTGTATGACGGCACCGGTAATGCGCGTGAGCATGTCTCTCGATTATTGGAGTCCCTAGGGGAGTACGAATACAATCACGTTCTCCGTTTTGAGGGAGTTTTCGAATTCATTCACTAGAAGAGCATACACATGGTACAATAGCATTATGCCAAGCAGCATATCCAATTGGTATGGCATGGTTGCGGCTTTCTATAAGAAGTACTTCTTTGTATCTGAACAAATTACCTTCTCAGATCTAGGAAGGATGTTCCAACGAAACAACGAACATCCGAATGATTTCGTCAAAAGATTCAGAATTCAAGCGCTAGATTGTCATGACCTGAACGTGACCGAACAACAATTGGTGGATTCTTGCATCAATGGGATGATTCCCATCTACCGCGCCTTACTAGAGAATATGCGATTCCAGATATTCTCTAAACTTCATGAAGCTGCAAAACGGTCGGCCACAACAGCACCAGCGTTGTTGGAAAGAACCAGGCCAACCAGAAACGAGGACGCACGTGAAACTCGAGGAAATAGACGCCTCGTCAATAAGAAATACAACACTAGTCCCTCCTCTGTGAGCGTGGTAGAAGAATGAGGAAAAAGGAAGGCTCCAGCGGCAGAACATCAATCCAAACGCGCAGCGCCAGCGCGACAGGAAGCTCCGTCACGGAAGACCACCGCTAAAGCTCCCATGTGACATCAAGAAGATGGAGAAAACGTCTTGGATTTCCCGTTCCCAATCGAGGAAGTGATTGAACTCTTGGAAGCATGGATCCAAGACGACGCCATCATACTACCTCCTACCAGACGCCCACCAACCGAAGCGGAAATAGCAAACCCAAAATATTTCAGCTACCACAGATTTGTCCACCACCCGACCAGTGACTGCAATAAGCTAAAGCATATCTTCAAAGAAAATATAGAAGCAGGGGAGCTTTGACTGGGCAATGACGGAGTTCACAGAGATCCACTTCCAGTCAGGAGTTGCATGGTCTCTGGGGACTCTATACACGAGACTGTGCAATCCATGATGCAGTATGTGTGCGAAATTCTCTATCTCTCCAAGACACGGCGTCAAGATATCTTCACATCCCTTAACCGTGTTGTATCGGGAAAGCGACTCTTTCCTACTGAAGAAACCACGCCAGAACCCCAAACTCTCTCGGGAAGCGGTACTGGAAAATACAACTGGGGACTGCTGACAAAACTCTACGACACATTAATCGACGCGGCCTCTGACTTCAACATCGTTACCATCAAAACTCTGAGAGCTGCGGGAGTTTCGAAGCAGGAGGCTACCACTACGGGAAAAATCATCATTGACGACACTAGATAAGAGTTGTAGTACCCCTACGACAACTCCATTTCATGCATTGTGGAACGGGGGTATTGTAGAAAGTCCAAGCTTTTCTACAATGGTTGACAAGGGTTGTAAAGGGTGATGTGATTCATGGTTCGACAATATTTTGCCAAAGTTGTGATTCTCTTTCGATTTTTTTTTTGATAACCTAACACAACTCTTGCTTGTGTTGTATGACTATCTTGGACAACAAAGGATGTGTATCGTAGAAATATGTAACACAACACTTGTATGAGTTGAAGGACTATCTTAGACAACCTAAGATATGTATTGTAGAAATATGTAACAACTCTTATTACTATTATGAATAAGATTTGCACGACACTTGTTAGAGTTGTAGAACTATGTTGGACAACACCTAGTTATGTCGTAAAGACATTCTTTCACAACCTCTGCTTTGTGTAGTTGAAATATAGAACGCAACTCTTATAAGAAGTTGTGTGCATATAACTATTTTGAAAAAATTTTTATAGCGGAAACCGAATTGCCGAAAGTATTTCACATTCACATTAACCTGCCAGTGTAACACATTTACATTCATTCGGGACTCCGCCAATCCAATTGCATTACCTAGCTAACTTCAAATTACATTGTATGAAAGTGTGTTGCGCAATGAAAGAAAAGAAAATGATAGATTCTTTGAACATGACTAAAAATATCACATAAATGGTAAAGCGCAGATATGGGCCTCCCCTACAAATGTGGCAGTAGCATACACGTTTCAGTATGGTAGCCTGGGTTACATTGCTAAATGGAAGTGATCCACTTTTTGCTGCACACACTCTTCTTGGTAAACCGAACGACGATTATGGGAAACATAAAGGTAGATGATGCCGTAGATGCACTGTCTTAGACGTGAAGTGCCATAGTTCTCAATGAACTTCATATCAGTTGGCATAGCTTTAGCACCTGCAAATCGCTGGTACTCTTGAACTATAGCAGGCAAACACCAGTTCTGCATTTTCCTCAAACAGCCAATAACACAACTCGTCCTATGCTGTTGTTCATGCAAAAGAAAATTTATCAGAAAATGAATACTGCTTAATCATTTTGCTACAGCCAGAAACAAAAAATAGAGAAAGGCTTGTAGACTTGCTACTCATATGGAGGTCCAAAACTCCCATATTTTAGTTCTACGTGTGTGTGTACAGAGACATGCAATTATCTTTCTGTTGGTGCATATGTATCTTTGCATGTGTGTGTGAAAGAGAAAGGGAGATGTAGCCTACCTATTATGATGCACCATCTTTGGAATACGCCTTTAAGTCCTAATGGTTGTTACGAATAAGCAGCCCTTGGAGTGATATGTAATGATCTTTGTTGTCTCATGTCTGTACCAAATAATTCTTCTGCTTTCCTTAACGTTTCCTGGATAACAGGGAAAAGGACAAACCAATTTGCTTAGTTACGTCGGTTCAATGACCAAAAGATTTTACCGAGAGTTTCAAAAATCACAAAGCAGTAAGTAATTACCTCCCGAGTTTGATTTTGAGAATTCAGCTCCTTGATGTTGGAAAGAAATGCATTGAACTGCTCGTAAGACAACCTACTCCTGCAGTTCCAAATATCCACAATGGGTATTACATATCAACAAAATGAAAATGTGCTAACAACTAGAAATACATTCCAACATAAAAAACACTATCACTAGTGACGAGTTGTGACTAGAATACTTGCATTATATGGCAACTAGTTACACATTCCAACATATTACACAGATCTCCCAACCAAGAGCAGTAATTCAAGAATAGCATAATCTGAAATCTATATGTCCGATAAAAACAAGGCAGCAAGTATGAAGGGACCAATCGTCTCCTTCACCTTTTATTTTCTTACGTGTTCTGATTATATGTTCCCGAATCAATATGCAAAAGGGAATCCAATAACAGTAAACTAACAGGTGCAGAGAAAAAGGCTCACACCGGACAAAGGATGGTCTCAAATGGAACTGTGCATCATAGGGCGACACAGCTACAGCACATACTGAGGCTCTAATCCCATACATCTAAGTATGGTTTCTTAACCATCTTTCAAGAATACAACGAAAACAAAAAAGGCGGCAGCTTAATTACTTCAATACCAAAATCCTAAACCCATTTCTCAAATACCCTGGCTTCCATTCTCCAATTAAAACTAAACAAAAGTAGAAAGAAAAACAAAATTCATTCTACCATCACCACAACATTCCCTTATCGTAACCGCTTAATCTCCTTTTCTCCTGAATGAGCATCCCTCAGTAAGTCTAGCTTTACCTCCAGTTGGTTGGCACAAGACAGTTTGACAATTTCCACATACAACCACTGTTTGTCAGTGACTGAATACAATAGTTCTGCCATCAAAAATCCAACAACACAGAGAATCAGAAACTCATAAATATTTTCCAAATCACAAGAAACTGAAAATACAAATCAATCAAGGTCTAATGTAATAACTACTTACATGTTGAAGCATCCTTGGCACTTAACATCTTATTTCAAAACAACACAAACAACAGAAGATTCAATACACAGATGTTAATGAAAAGAAATCACATATGATGAAGATGAAGATTAGTACTAGGAGTAGTTACCATGAAGGAGGAGTTTGGGGATTGAACCAAACACGGATCACCCCCATCTCTTATATCCTTTACAAACCCTAAATTACCATTAATCTTCACCAATTTTTCCATACAGCCACAGAACCCAAGCTTCATCACGATCGAACACAGCAGCAGAATCATCGGCTCAACCAATTTGTTGCATGTTCTTGTTGATTTCAGAAATCCAAATCTCAATTCAACCTCTAGCTGATTATTAGCAGCATCATCTTCATCTTCTAGATCTCTGTCATCAACTGAACAACAACTCAATTTCTTCCATGTTTCTTCAAATCGAAGACAAACAACAATCTCAGAAGTTGAACCCAAATCCTGATTCTTCTCAGCTTAATCCTACATTAGTAGAACCATCATCTTACCATCTCCTTTCTGTGTAATTCCCGACTTAAATTCGATCCATATCTCCTCAATATCGAACCAGAATCGCCAGCCGCCATCACTTGCTTCTGTCTTCTCTGAATTCATGGAAAGAACAACATTGAGATTTGGGGGTTTTTACTTTTGTTTTGAAATCTAGGGTTTAAAATCTACAACTTCCGTAAGTTTTTTACATAGAAATTGAAAGCGAGAAAGAGATTCGGTGGTAGTTAGAGATTTGTGGGTTAGGGTTTTCTTCTGTTTGGAGGCGGAAGACGAGAGGAAGAGTAAGGGAGAAAGAGATGAGAGAAACAGATTAGAAAAACTGAGGGAACCGAGAGAAATTTTTTTCGATCGTTTTGTATAATGGGAACTAGACGGTAAAGATTTGATGAAATGCATTCATACGGATTATGAAAAATCTATGGACGGTAAAGATTTGATTTAAGACTGTCATACGGATCAAGGCAAGTGTGCTTTCTTTGTGCTTTCTCTTTGTGTTAATACGAACTCATGTTTTCGGTTTAATTATCAACCTTCGACATGAAAAAAAATCCAAAAAAAATATTAATAAATTTAGGACATTGTTATCGACATTCTGATATAAAAAAATCCAAAAAATGTATACGAATGAATCGGGAAATGAAAAATGAATTCGATAATTGGTGTGTTTCTTTGTGATTTCTCTTTGTGTTTTTCTGCTTTCTCTTTGTGCTTCCGGTTTGAATTTCGACTAGTCGCATAGGTCATGAAGAAATTTTGACAAGTTATACGAGTCATGAAGTAGCTTTAGTTCACACCGGTAAACTCGGGTTATAAGATTACTAGAGATGGACCACATACAGGTCATGAAATCGATAAATATGAAGCTCAGTGTTGATTCAAACTTCAATTGTGGTATAAAGGCATACAAACTGTGAACCAAGAAGCTCCGGGAGGATTCTGACTTCAAACTTAGCATGATACATCATCGAATTCGATAAATATGAAGCTCAGTGTTGCTTCGAACTTCAAATATGGTATAACGACATACAAACTGTGAACCAAGAAGCTCTGAGAGGGTTCTGACTTCAAACTTAGCATGATACATCATCAAAATCGATAAATATGAATCTTAGTGTCGATTCGAACTTCAAACTTGGTATAATGGCATATAATCTATGAACCATGAAGCTCTGAGAGGGTTCTGACTTCAAACTTAGCATGATACATCATCTAAATTGATGAATATAAAGCTTAGTGTCGATTCGAACTTCAAATGTGGTATAACGACATACAAACTATGAACCAAAAAGCTCTGAGAGGGTTCTGACTTCAAGCTTAACATGATACATCATCAAAATCGATAAATATGAAGCTCAATGTCGATTCGAACTTCAAACTTGGTATAATGGCATATAATACCTTAAAAACACCCTATTTCTGCATATTGTATGCGTACTAGGATCCGATATCAAAACCTGGCCGCGAGTTGACTACTCTAAGTCAGAAACTTGGTAAGAATGACGAATCCATCCATTTACAGGTAAGATTCCTTCGAGATATTCTACGAAACCTTAAACAAACCCTATTTATGCATATATGTATGCACACCAGGCTCCGAGATCGAAACCTGGCCGTGAGTTGACTACTCTAAGTCAGAAACTTGGTAAGAACGACGAATTTATCCATTTACAGGAAAGATTCCTTCGAGATATTCTACGAAACCTTAAAAAAACCCTATTTCTGCATATAGTATGCATACTAGGATCCGAGATCAAAACCTGGCTGCGAGTTGACTACTCTAAGTCAGAAACTTGGTAAGAACGACGAATTCATCCATTTACAGGTAAGATTCCTTCGAGATATTCTACGAAACCTTAAACAAACCCTATTTATGCATATATGTATGCATACCAGGCTCCGAGATCGAAACCTAGCCGCGAGTTGACTACTCTAAGTCAAAAACTTGGTAAGAACAAAGAAACCATCCATTTACAGGTAAGATTCTTTCGAGATATTCTACGAAACCTTAAACAAACCCTATTTCTGCATATTATATGCATACCAGGCTCTTAAATCGAAACCTGGCCGCGAGTTGACTACTCTAAGTCAAAAACTTGGTAAAAACGACGAATCCATCCATTTACAGGTAAGATTTCTTCTATATATTCTACGAAACCTTAAAAAAACCCTATTTCTGCATATTGTATGCGTACCAGGATCCGAGATCAAAACCTGGCTGCGAGTTGACTACTCTAAGTCAGAAACTTGGTAAGAATGAAGAAACTATCCATTTACAGGTAAGATTCTATCGAGATACTCTACGAAACCTTAAACAAACCCTATTTCTGCATACTATATGCATACCAGGCTCTTAAACCGAAACCTGGCCGCGAGTTGACTACTCTAAGTCAAAAACTTGGTAAAAACGACGAATCCATCCATTTACATGTAAGATTTCTTCTATATATTCTACGAAACCTTAAAAAAACCCTATTTCTGCATATTGTATGCGTACCAGGATCCGAGATCAAAACCCGGCCGCGAGTTGACTACTCTAAGTCAGAAACTTGGTAAGAATGAAGAAACCATCCATTTACATGTAAGATTCTATCGAGATACTCTACGAAACCTTAAACAAACCTTATTTCTGCATACTGTATGCATACCATGCTCTTAAATCGAAACCTGGCCGCGAGTTGACTACTCTAAGTCAAAAACTTGGTAAAAACGACGAATTCATCCATTTACAGGTAAGATTTCTTCTTGATATTCTACGAAACCTTAAAAAAACCCTATTTCTGCATATTGTATGCGTACCAAGATCCGAGATCGAAACCTGGCCGCGAGTTGACTACTCTAACTCAGAAACTTGGTAAGAATGACAAATCCATCCATTTACAGGTAAGATTCCTTCGAGATATTCTACGAAACCTTAAACAAACCCTATTTATGCATACCGTGCTCCGAGATGGAAACACCGCCCGCGAGTTGACTACTCTAAGTCAGAAACTTGGTAAGAACGAAGAAACCATCCATTTACAGGTAAGATTCTTTCGAGATATTCTACGAAACCTTAAACAAACCCTATTTCTGCATATTGTATGCATACCAGGCTCTTAAATCGAAACCTGGCCGCGAGTTGACTATTCTAAGTCAAAAACTTGGTAAAAACGACAAATCCATCCATTTACAGGTAAGATTCCTTCGGTATATTCTACGAAACCTTAAACAAACCTTATTTATGCATATTCTATGCATACCATGCTCCGAGATCGAAACCTGGACGCGAGTTGACTACTCTAATTCAGAAATCTGGTAAGAACGAAGAATCCATTCATTTACAGGTAAGATTTCTTCGAGATATTCTACGAAACCTTAAAAAAAAAAAACCCTATTTCTGCATATTGTATGCGTACCAGGATCCGAGATCGAAACCTGGCCGTGAGTTGACTACTCTAAGTCACAAACTTGGTAAGAACGACGAATTCATTCATTTACAGGTAAGATTCCTTCGAGATATTCTACGAAACCTTTAAAAGACCCTATTTCTGCATATTGTATGCGTACTAGGATCCGAGATCGAAATCGCGAGTTGACTACTCTAATTCAGAAATTTGGTAAGAACGACCAATCCATCCATTTACATGTAAGATTTCTTCTAGATATTCTACGAAACCTTAAACAAACTCTATTTCTGCATAAATGTATGCATACCAGGCTCTTAAATCGAAACCTGACCGCAAGTTGAGTACTCTTAGTCAGACACTTGGTAAGAACGAAGAAACTATCCATTTGCAGGTAAGATTCCTTCGAAATATTCTACGAAACCTTAAACAAACCTTATTTCTGTATATTGTATGCATACCGGGCTCCAAGATCGAAACCTGGCCGCGAGTTGACTACTCTAAGTCAAAAACTTGGTAAAAATGACGAATTCATCCATTTACAGGTAAGATTCCTTCGGTATATTCTACGAAACCTTAAACAAACCTTATTTCTGCATATTCTATCTATACAATGCTCCGAGATCGAAACCTGGCCGCGATTTGACTACTCTAAGTCAGAAACTTGGTAAGAACGACGAATCCATCCATTTACAGGTAAGATTCCTTCAAGATATTCTACGAAACCTTAAACAAACCTTATTTATGCATATTCTATGCATACCATGCTCTGAGATCGAATCCTGGCCGCGAGTTGACTACTCTAAGTCAGAAACTTGGTAAGAACGACGAATCCATCCATTTACAAGTAAGAAATATATCAGAATTGGATAAGAAATATATCAGAATTGAACATCCCAGGTTCGAAGATTACCAGAGTTAAATGACCATATTACCCTTACTAAAAATAAAGGTAATAAATATTACGGAGATTGTGAAAATTACTAAACTATCCTTATCTGAAATAAGTTAAGTAAATATTACAGATAGTGAAAATGATCATATTACCCTTCATGGAAATTTGTGCAATAAATATTATGGAGATTGTGAAAGTGACCCGACTACCCTTATCGAAAAAAAGTAAAGTAAATACTACTGCTTGTGAAAATGACCATATTACTCTTCTTGGAAATTAATGCAATAAATATTATGAAGACTATGAAAATGACCAGACCACGCTTATCGGAAAATAAGTAAACTAAATATTATAAATTGTTAAAATCACCATATTACCCTTACTAGAAATAAAGGTAATAAATATTATGGAGACTGTGAAAATTACAGTACCCTTATCTCGAAGTGAGTAAAGTAAATTACAAATAGTGAAAAATGTATGTAATTATTTACGGAGAAGGCGTGCATGTGATTGTTTACGAGAAGGCTTCGTCTTGTTTGCGGCTCGATCACTGAGCATTATTTTTGAGCATTACATTTTGTTTTACAACTCTTATGAAGGGTTGTCATAAAGTTAGTGTATTAAAGAACCACAAACTTGACAGAACATGTAATAGTGTAGGTATGGTTAGTGGTGTAGACTTCCATACAGGAGGTTGAGGATCAAATCCCCCATCCTCATTTCTTCTAATGTTCTATATTTTTACTTCAACAACACTTATAAGTGTTATTATACATTTTTATTAAAAAAAGAAGAAAAAAAAAAGCCAAAACTTGTGAACGGTAAGGATGGTTGATGAGCTAGACGTTCATGCAGTAGATTCATGTTCGAGTCTCCCCTATAACCTCATTTTTTCCATCATTATATATTTTTACTTCAACAACACTTATAAGTGTTGTTGTAGGTTTCTATTTAAAAAAAGAAAAAACCAAAACTTGAGAACTGAAAGGGTGGTTGATGAGCTAGACTTCCATGCAGTAGTTTCATGTTCGAATCTCCCCTCTAACATTTTTTACATTATCATATTTTTGTGTTCTTCAACAACACTTGTTAGAATTGTGATAGTCTAAGTCACTACATATATGGAACAGAGTTGTTATAGCTAAATGTCGTCACAACTGTTTTGCTTAAGGAGTTGTCATTTGTTTTCTTAGCGCAACCCCTTGTTTCCTAAGGGTTGGCAGTGATGATATACGACAACTCTTCCTTTGAAACCAGTTGTAAAACATAGTACTTTCTACGATGTTTAGAAAAGTGTTGTAAATCTCCAGTTGTAGATGTATATTTTTCCCGTAGTGTACTCGTTCCCCAACCATGGTCAAAAACTTGGAAGGGAAGGCGATGGACGCATATGGATACATCAACCTTGAAATCAAGGTGGGAGACATTCTAACAAATGGCAAATTCCACATCGTCAAAGAACTCTCAAATTACGACATGATTCTGGGGCGCGCATGGGTACACAGCAACAAAGCGAAGTTAAGAGCATCCCCTCTGCCGATGACGGTACCTGAAAAAATTTCCAACAAGCCATCCAACTTGGAAGATTACATGTTGCCGTATCAAAAACTTACCAATGTAACTCAATTTCCTGGAGAAAGCCCGTCGACGTTTATCCGCAGATTCCGAGCATAAGTAAGCCTGGTTAAACAACCCTTTTTGCACCCAATCACCTCTCCTCTCGGACGAGCATGGGGACTCGGTCCGATTATCAACCCGGGCATCATTAGGAGATGTGAATGGGACGTTGGGCCTTTCAAGCGCTTTGTCAAAAATCTAGAAGCGATTCTGACCAAAGATGACGAGCTCAAAAATCAAGTGGTTGCGCAATGCCTAAACCCGTTTCAAATTGGAGATGTGGTAGTCAAGACGACCTCGTTTCAAGTTGGAGATATAACAGTGAAGATAGCCGCTCGACCCGATCCGCCTAAAGAAAAGGAAGACGAGCCATACCTGGTGGCGGATGTTATCTTGGGCGGTTACTGCAAACTTAACAATACCGACAAATTGGAAGGTGTGACGATTCACTCGCGATGGCTCAAACCCTTCAATACCTAAAACGCTGTGATACCTTCACCTCCAGCGTTATCCTTTCAGCATTTCCTTTAGCATATTTCCCTTTTCACACAATGATTGTAACTTCTCTAAAATGGTTGCACCGCTTGCATTCATAAGTATAGTTTTCAATTTCAATTAAAATAACATCTTTCCTTAAAAAGTTTCCCAAATCACCTTGAAGGAAAAATACTGAGTAAATCCAAACTCTCACAGAGTCACTACCCGACGATTGAAAACCAGAGAAATCAAACCACCACAAAAATATCTATCCAAAAGTACTGAAGAAGGGAATATGCAAGGAAGATGATCATCGGGCGGCGAAACGTATATCTTTTAAAAATATCCGACTTCAAATCTCACCTAACGCTCTACTAGTTTTCGGGATGTATGACAACGATGCTGCTACAAGGGAGAACCAAGAAACAGGTCGGTCTAACCTTTAAACCATTGTTGTTATTTCCCCTATCTCGCGTTATTATGGGTGATGTCGGCGTTCGGAGGCATTGGATGCGCAGCAGGCCGACTAGTACCTGTGGAAAATTCCATCCACACTATTTGTGTACGGCGTCTGTCCATCTAATGGGTGGCTAAAAGGGGCGAGCAACTTATTTTCACATAAAGGGTTTTTGGATCTTTTCAGTATGAAGGTTTTATTAATTTATTCAGAGATGTGAAACCATAAAAGCTGAATAACGGAATGTTACTTGGCGAAGCCCGAACTTCGCCATGGAAACAAGAAAGTGAAAGTAATCCTTTAGAATATCAAAAGAGGCTACACGCCGAGAAGAAATAGCAAAAGTGGAAAACTGGTCGTTAATGGCAGACGCCTGGATCAATAACGCCTTCATCAAAGCTTTTTCAAGCACTTTCCCCAGCACCTTCTCTGGAAGCAAACGTTTCATCCAGACGCCGTTTCGGCAGCAACGACCTCAGCATCCTATCCAGAATCCGCCTCGGCAGCAGCGACCTCATCATCTCATCCATAAGCCATTTCGGCAGCAAGAGCTTCCACATCCTGTCCGGCGTTTGTTTCAACAGCAGTCCCAACATATTTTTTCATGGCTTCTCCAATGGCCCAACATATATTTCCTCCGTCTCCTCGTCCTCCTTGACGACATCCTCAGCGGTCACTTCAACGTCCCTGACAACAGTTTCGGCGTCCACTCCATAAGCTGCTTCAGTTTCGTAAACCGTGTTGACATCTTCCTCAAGAGCTTTTCCAGCAGCTTCTTGAAATTCAAGGATTACAATACCATCATGGACAGGGTAATTAAACTGGCCCTCACCTAAAAGTTGCATGGTCTCAGTCTTCCGTCGCTTCAACCGAGAGGCGAATCGTTCATCCCTAGCACTGGGTTGTAGAGAAGCTTCATTACTCTGAGATCTCCCGACACGCTGAGATGCTTCATCATGCCTCCACATTTCCTCCATGTCCACCGAAGCCATGAGAGTCTGAACACACGTCTGCACTCTGCATAAATGGGCGAGAGACATGCCTTGTATAATCTCGTCAGCTTCACGGAACAAGGAATCAATTCTGTCTAATACCTCCTCATGAAAAGAAAACTGGTTTTCATCGGCTTCAAAATTTCTCTCTAAAGAGTCAGAGTTATGATCATCACTGGAAGATCCCATTATATGCTACAAAAAAAATAAATTACCATGTTTGCATCGGCAATCTACATGATGAAGAAGACAAAATAGGAACTAGGAAAAGAAACACGAGACATTACATGTGAAGAGGGTGGACACGATTTTATGAAGATCTGTATGAACGAAGGATTCAAGATCACCTCTTATATTCAGTGGAAAGATAAAGCCTGAGAAAGAAAATCCTTTCACCAGCCGTGAATTAAGGCTTCAAACGCGTGATACCAGCTGGATTAGATATTTGTTTATACATGATAATTAGGGTTTGGTATCCAAGTCAGCAGTCATCCCTACCATTCTGTGGCTTAACTAGCGACATCCTCTCCGTGTCCAAGCCAACGCTCCATGGCTTCATCTTCACCACGCTCCAAGCTATTCATGCCATTGGCCCTTCCAAGCTAGCCTCGCCATCTACCTTTCCGTATCCAGTCAAAGCGGCACCATCTTGGCCGTTCAAAGCAGCGCCATCTCCACCAGCCAAGGAAGCGCCATCTTGGCCGTTCAGGACAGCGCCATCTTCATGCATTCTGTAACCTAGCCGGCTAGCAACATTTACCGTTCCACGGACCAAGTTGCAGTGCCACCTTTGATTATTAGCCAAAGTCGCAGTATTGAGGCCAGCACCCCATGGCCAAACCAAATTTATGTGAAGCCGCCGATGCAAGGATCGTAGATTCTTCGTGCCTCCTGACAAAGGTTAGCCAAATCTTCCTAACAATCTCGTCATGACTTTTTGTTTCGATATTATCCTCGTTTGTCACCATATCATGCTTACCCCGCAACAATGCCATTGTTCCGAGCTAAGCAGGGGACTTAATGTTGATGGTGGTTTTTAGATTAGGGTTAAAATCGTAAAACCTTGCATCTGATGTGACGTTACTCTGCAAGGAAACAAAGCCACATGTGCTAAGCTCTCCACTGGCATACTTATTGAGCCGCTCAATACACATACATGAAATTTATCCAGACTGGCGAATGTAGCAACCATCCCAGATGTTCTGTGAATTTCGGCGCCTCGCGTATATTCACTTAATATAAGTTCTTCTTAATGCCTTCTATGTTATGTTCTCCGGATGAACCCTTAATGTTGATATGGCATGACGATTTGTGTTCACTCGCAAGCAGGTAGCACGAATCTCCAAGTATCAAGGATAAGGTCTTTGCATAAGGTATTCGAATCAGAAAAGCATCCTGCTCTCTGGCAATGAACTTAAAAGAACTCTATGTCAACACATAGAACTCAATCAATCGTCCTGACACTACAAGAAAATTGGTCATCAGCGACAAAAGTTGAGGTAGCAAAAAATATGATTTTCGTCGCTAACTTGTTTTGGCGACAGTTTTCGTTGGTCGCAACAATCGTCGGGAATAGTGCGTCGCTGAATGTATTTTGCGACCTAAATTTCCCTTTCGTCGTTTTGTATACATATCTGCGACAATACCAAATTTTCGTGGTGAAAGGTTTTTCAACGACAAGAGAAAGTTTTGGTCGCAGAACTTCATTTATCAGCGACCTAGAAACTTGGTCGCCTAACTTTTTGGTGACTCCATATATTTTAAGTCGGAAAATGAGATCTTGTGGCGACAAACGCATTCCAACGCTAAATCAAACGATTCGTCGGGGAATACAACAGTTTAGCGACATCACTCATAGTTCAGCTATACGTTAAGTTCATTAACCAGACATTGTAATTAATATACACAGGAAGGAAAAGAACGAAATGCAATATGGTGGTGTATATGGAAAGAACGAAATGCAAGAACCTTCGATAACAAAAAGAAAACTTTAGCAAGCCTCATTAGAGATATCAAATTACAAGCGTTCTTTTGGGCCGAGTCGAATACAAATATGTTAGAGCTTACTGCAAATATGGTTATTTCTTTATGGGATTCGTTATACCGGTCTCCGTAATATGGTTTTTCTTTTTGTATCTTTCTTCTTGGGTAGCCGAATCCCCTTTCGGTTCCCCTTTTTTTGTTCGGTTGTAATCATTGGGTTAAGGTACCCCCTAAGTACCTTTTTTTTCAATGAATTTTCTACTTGACCGATCAAAAAAAAAAAATATACACAGGAAGGAAAACAGAATGCTGAAAAATAGATTTTTGATTAGATTAACTTTTACAAATCAACGTACATGCAAGTTTTACATTAAAGAAAAGTATAAAACTAGAGAGAGATTCACGAGTATTTCCACTTACAATTCAGGAATCTCTTTGATATATTGTACTAGTTGACCTTATCTTGTCTAGACTTGACCATGACCATCTTTCTTGTAGTATCCCGTGACCAAGGAACATTTAAAGATTTGAGAAATGAAAAATGTAGATAAAACATAAGTAACAAATTTAGTCCCATCTGGTAGGAAGATTGCTGGTCTCCGTAGGTATATATGCTTCTAGAGGTAGTTCATAGAGAAATGGTAGCATTTCCAACTCAAATCAAATCTGTATTCTTTCGTTTTCTTTTTTCCAACATAGAGTTGCCATTCTCATCCGGCGATTTTGACCGTTTTTTGAAGACTCACATCTTAACCTGATATACAAAAGAATCTGATTATTATTGAGGATAGTAAAAAGCAAAAAATTGAAGTACACAAATTTGAGTGAAAAACATTACCTCTGAGGAACCACCATTATATGTAGTGCAAATCTATTTCTTAATCATCAATGTAGGCAATAAAAGAAACCCCAGAAAACGTAATTTGTGTAATAGACACCAAGAAACACTAGTCATTATGACCGGATTAATCCTAGATATTCATTGTTCTAGTAACAACGTACGTAACATGGTTATACTCATAATTTATGTTCTAACAATCAAATTTATGAAACAATGCTTAAGAAAAAAATGTTCAAATTCCATCAATTGGATTGCATAGTTTAAGAAAACATACCTCCTAAGAGTGGATCATCAATTGGGAATCCTTCTTTTAGAGTGCACTCGAAGCAGCTTCACTGATATTTGTTGAGCTCGGTAGAAATCAATATTCGTTTGAGGATGCTTAAAAAAAAAATATTCGTTTCCATAAAAGTGCAAACAAGGGAAGAATAGTTCACTGATGCATAAATAGAGTAGTAGCGTTGGGATAAGGTAAAAATTAGAACTTATACAAGGTTTAGACCATTGTATCAAGTATACGTCTTTACACGTCTTCAGCCATCTTGTTCTGCAGAACTCATCCACGTTTTTCAACGAATCTGACAGGAAACCAACCTGCTCTTGCTTTGCATCCGCCTTCTGCCCAACCATAGTTTGCTACCTGCCTATGGCCACAGTACACAAAATTCCCCAAAATTGGTAAATGTGGATGAATCAAATGTTATTGCACATTGAGTTAATGGAATTAAATAAAAAACAGAATACCACAAAAATATCAAAAGAGAAGTAGGAGCCCTTTGAGATTTGAACAAGATACACGAAAGGTACATGTTTTACAACTTGCCATGTAATAGCCTCTAGTTTTGACTAGATCAAGTCAAGGTAGGGACACCAATTGCAAGAGACCGCTTTGGCTCTTCAATTAGACTAAAATTACAGTTACCAAACAAGAACTTACACTTATATATAGAGAAAAATAACAACACAAACTTATATACCATTTACTTGTTCATACGAAGGAGGTGGCATAAAGTTGTCAACATCTGGTATGGGAGATGCTTCAATCCACTGGTGCTCAAAATCCGTTTGTTACCCACACATGGTTAGATCCCTGTAATTGTATGGCTTCCAAAATTAAACATGAAAATGATCGGATTAGACAAGGAAGAGACTTTACAAGTATGAAGAAAATTTAGATGTCCTAATAAAATAAAATAAAATAAACATAGCGCAAAACTAATCGATGAATATCAAATGGTTATGTTTTCTTAAAGAATGAGCAATAAACTCTTTGAGTAATTAGAGTGCAGACTTTGCTCTCTGCTTTTTTATCTTCCATCCACCATCCTGCATAAAACAAAAAAGTTGGTTTAACCAAGGAGTTACACGTTGAAACAAAACAATTCATGGAAGACAGATTACATTTGTATAACTCAATTCTTCTTCTCCAATTGTTGTTTTCTTCACCATATCAAATTAATCAAAGACCTAAAAGATACAACATGAAATAAAATCCATATTCCAGAATCCATAGTCATACAAAATTAATCAAAACCTTAAGTGTAAAACTTCAGACACAAAGTACATTATAAAGAAATCACGGACGGAAACCCCCAAATACAGTACTCGAAAAATATAATCTGAAACCCTAGATTCATGCTACAAATAAAATGAAGATTGAAAGCAAAATAAACTAATTAAACAAAATTAAACCGCAGAAATTATGATGCAAGTTCAAAAAGAAATAAAAGTTACCCATAGCTCAAAATCAACCCCAATGACCAATTCCTGAAATCAGTAAACCCAATTTCAAACAAAACTCTGATTTTCTATTTTTCTTTTGCGATTGAGAGGATGGAACTCGAACCCTAGCTTTCTAATGATATGAAGTGAATAGAAGGAGAGGAATATGAGATCGTGTTTTTTTAGCAGTTAAGAGAGAAAATTGAGGATATGAAATCAGTTTTACAGGAGGTGGAAGAGGGAATACGAGATCGTGTTTTTTTTTACGCCTAAGAATTAGGTACTACGTGTGTAAATTTCAGTCTAACTCATCGCTAAATGCGACCCTACGGCGACCTAATTGAAGTACGTCCCTAAGAATATGTTTTTACGACCATTAATATTGTCGCCAAAATTATATTTTGGCGATGATATTGATCTAGGTCGTTGTTTGTGTGATTTAGCTACAACATTAAATTTTGTCGTCGTTTATATGATTTAGCGACTATCTTGGCGACGAATTTTTCAACTTGTCGCTGAAACTGTTATTCTGCGACGACAATTTTATTGGTCGCTGCTTATTATATATAGCGACCAAATTCTACGTGTCGCTATAGGAATCTCATCGCTAATGGCATGTTTTCTTGTAGTGTGAATAACTTACAGAAGTTAGGGTTTCGCGCCTCGCGCAATGTACCAGACCTTGCTTGTCAAAATTAAGCCTAAGTAATTAATCCGCCATGGATTAGAAGGTGCAGAACCTCGCCCAGAATAAGAAAGCAGGGAGTCGCAATAGCAAAGAGAGGCGTGGCTATGCCTTAGGCCAGCTAGCGCCATTAGCCACGCCCCGACCCTATTTCTCTCGACCAATCAGGTCGCTTTAAACTCCCCACACGCACACAAGTTGTGGCTGGGCCCATGGTAGGCCTGGAAAAGGGTTTAGATTTAATACCTACAAATTATACCGCAAGTGCACGGCGTCTATCGATGACGTGGCAAATACGGGTCGATCCACAGAGACTTGTGGTGCTGAGATTGATCTAAAGCTATGCTAGACTGAGTTTCTAAGAGGTAAGTGACATAATTCGGGGTTTGTCGATACGATCGAGTGTTTTGTGACTCTAAACTAAGGTTGTGAAAATATGGATTGTAGGTCACCGGGGTGGTTGATTCCACCACCGATCTCATGCTTAGGCAATATAAGATAGGCTTATATTCTTGTGCCTTCCTTTGAAGGTCTCAACTTGATGTTCATTAACTAAGTTTGCTAATTCACCCCTAGTATGAGTGGTCTTCTTACAGTACCACTCATCACAGGCTTATGAGCTCCATGGTTAATTACTAGTCTTAAACATATCATACACAACATGAATAAATCCTAAGATAAATATGCTTCTCATGATAATCAGGGGTTTCATCAAACACCCTAGTAATTCAAATTAAAACATTACAAAGATAAATAGAACACAAATAAACCTAAGTTGTGCTCTGGCTAGTCCAGGCATGAACCCTAACACACACAGAACACTTCTATTTATACATGCAAGGAAAACCCAAACCCTAAATCACTTTAATTTGAAAATTAAAACAAACCCAATCTCGAAATTGCCTCTGAATCGCTTGTCGGCTCTGTCAATCGGCTCTGAGAACTCTACCATTTGATTTCCCCCAAATATGAAACCCTAACCCTAATTCTCTCTGTCTCGACCTTAGCTTCTAGGGAAGAAGCTATGAACTAGGTAGAGAGACATTAGGGATGGTCCATCGTTTTCTGGTGGCTGTGGTGTCGGGTGAGGATGAAAGTGATGGCTCTGCCATTTTTGGTCGGGAGAAGAGGTGGAGAGGGAGAGTTCTGCTTTCTGTCGGGGAGAAGAAAAAAAGAGAAGACAAAAGGGAGGAATGGGTTTGGTCGGATGGTGTAGGGGTATGGGTGCTGTGGTGTTGAGCAGGTGCAGCAAAGGAATGATGAGAAGGCCTTAGCGAGCGTAGGATGTAGCAGGGAGATCTGAACGGCTGAGAGAGACTCGGAGTGTTTTGGTGTCGAGCGAGCGTATCAAGATACGATGAGGAAGTCGGAGCAAGCGTAGGATGTGGCGAGTGAAGATCTTAACGGCTAGGGATGAGCGGGCTCGCATCCGGGTCATGGGTAGCTCTAGCCCATGTCTTCCTTGTTGGGTTGCAACTGATTCGCGCGCGGGCTTTGGCTTTCTGCTCCCTAGACGCTTGTCTCCAATTCTTCGCTCTTTTGGCTCCTCAATTTCTCCGAGCTTTATTTATTACCTAAAAACACAAAATTAATTAATACAAATATTTATTCTTGAAAACAAAGAAAATACAGAATCTGGGATAATATCTGATTTCTAAGCGCAAAAGATGAGTAAAATGCCAATAAAAAGATGTATAAATATGCAATATTTGGCACTCATCAAATACCCCCAAACCTGAATTTTACTTGTCCTCAAGTGAAACAGAAATTAAGAAATCCTAACTATACCCCTGTCGCAGGTCTCTCGAATGCATTTAGCGTATGCACTAAGCCTTTAAACCCCTAGGTGTCCCTAGTGGACGAGTTGTAGTCTCGTGAGGGTTTACCAGAGGTGTACCCACAAAACCTTCTCCAACTTCAGAGTGTAAAAGAGTCTCAAGCCTCCAAGAAGCTATGAGGACATAGAGTTTCTGCATGCTAGTAACAAGAAGTTAGAACTATCGAAGAACGCATTCTCATCCTTAAGTCTTTGAGCGAGAAGTAACCATACCATATGTAAAGAATTCGGATTCGATTGTGATCATAAGCCTCGACTTCGCCTCACCATTAGGGTTTTATGATAATTGCACTCAAAAAGATCGCTTTTTAGTCTCTCATGTGTGCAAAGCGGGAATAAAGAGATAAATCCCGCACACGTTGTAGGTAAGAAGGATAACCTTCCGAAATAAAATGGGGACTCCACAGAGGTGTGGACAAAAGGAATCTTTTTCTGATGATCTCTAAGGAAGGAAATCAACCATTAGCAAGGGTGGGAGTACTCACTTACCTTCTCACCCGATCGGCAATTAACATCAATCTCTCATAGGAACCATAGAAACGTCTTCAATCTTCGGTCTTCAACTGTAGATGACGAACTTCTGAACTTTATAAAAACTTGACAATTTTTTTTTTTTTTTTTTTTTTAACTTACAATAAAACAATAAAACTCAATTTTTCACAAACTTCATTAATTCTCATCCTATTTTCTTTTCTTTTCTTTGTTGCTTGTAAACCTTGGACTATCTCAACTTTTCTTTCAATATTCTGATGATGCTCCGTTTGCTGACGATGATGTGTTTCTATGGGTCTCGTTGATTGAGAGAGAAATGATGCTAACTGCAAATCGATATTTAGAAGGAGTTTTCATCTTTAGACGTCACCCTCATGATTGAAAAAAACTAGCACTCAAGAGATCAAAAGTAGTCTTTGAAAGTGGTGCGAAGTTGGGTAGCTCACCATTCCTACCCGGAATTGACGTACGGTGACACACACTCTAACAGCTTTTCTAGAAAGTTGCAAAATATTGAAGGTTGGTGCCTCACTTGATGTAAAATGGGTAGTCTCCACTATGGTTGATCACAATTCTACTACCGAATATCTAAACAAAGACACCTAATTCGCTCTCCGGTATGGTTAAATCCAACTTTAACGCTCTAATCAACTAAGAAACCCGATTGTGTTTTCCAAGACTTCCAATTTATTATTTCGGTTATTCTCTATGTAAACATAGCTAGAAGCATGCTAGTGACTCTAAAATCTCTAAAAGTTGGAGGTTTTTACAAAAAGAGTTTTTTTTTTTTTTTTTTTTTTTTTTTTTTTTTTATTATTTAAAAAAGACTAAAAACTCTAAATGCAAAATGCAAATGCACCCCCAAACCTAAATCAAACATTGTCCTCAATGTGTCGACAGATAGGAAAAATTTAAACAGTCACATACCGAGAGAACTATCTTTGATAAGAGAAAAGGGAAGAGATTACCGGATGTCGGCGGAGCAAGGTTAGAGCTTCATTAATCAAGGCTAGAATCCAACATTCTCAGCGGAGATCATATCGGATTAGCACAAAATATGCACAAGAAGACTCAACCGATTCAAGAAAGAAAATTTTTTAACAAGTCCTACTGGATTATATACAATGAAAATTCACCATATACTAACAATCTAAAGAGTTGAGGATCAACCCAATAGAAAATATATACAAACATCAACAGCCTTACACAGATATAAAATGAGAGTGCAAGTAAGACTGCATATGTGAATGAGTTTCCCCCAAACCTAAACTTGGCAACGGATGTGTTTGTGAGCACAAAATCTTGCAATTTTAAAGGTATATCATGCAAAAGGTCTAACTCAAAATGAGTTTTGTTAAGAACAAAGTGGAGACATACACATTCCAACCTGTGGCTCCTTAAGAGTGTTATACTTTGATGCAAAATAGTCCAAGAGGACTTGGGAAGCACAAAGCTCTAGGCCTAAATTAGGCATTCTTAGAAAAGTTGGTTTTGCAATTTTGTTACAAACTACACCTAGGTTTGGTGGAGGAGTCTCAATTTGTGACTCAGGAGAGAGGTTAGGTACATCTAAGTTTTTTCATTTATAAAATCATTTGCACCATCACACACTTTCCTAAGGTCAGAAGAGGGTAAATCATGCTCACCAGCATAGAACAATTCATCAATCACCATGTCATAATCATCAGAGCAGGCAACATATTATGATATGGGCAGGGAATCAGACACAACAATACTATCATGATCCAAAAAAACATTAGTGTCAACAGAAGATTCATCCTTTCCTAAGTCACAAACAAGTTGTGTAGCATGCTCACATTCACTAAAGAATTTCACAAACCCAAGCTCAGAGTTAACATCACATCTATGAATGTTATAAGAAGTATCATTCATAGGGTTCACAGAAGAGACGCTTAACGTCTCTGAACCAAAAGATTCCTTCATATTTTGCACATGCTCTTCTAACATATCATATTCATCATCATCATCATCATAACAAAATTGCATTTCCCTATTAGCATTTCTAGTGTACTCATTTACCTCTAGATTAGGTTCATATTCAGTGTATGGTTGTGCATATGGTTCACTAGAAAAGGGATGCTCATGCAATGCTTTCCATCCAAGTATATCATTGTTTTGCTCTATGAGCTCTTCCATTATTGATTGCATACAAGGAGTTGGGGGAGTATAACATTGTTCAACTTCCCACTGTGATGGATGATGCATGTGTGCATGGTTATCATGGCTCTCCCTAGACTGTCTAAACTCATGCAAGATGTAGCAGTTCTCAGCAGGGTGGTCTAAGCTACCACATAAGGTACAAGCATGCATTTCATAGTGCCTAGGGGGATTAGATTCGACAGATTGCTCATGTAATTGCCTTTCTAAAGCAGATACTTGAGCTTCTAATTGATCTAAAAGTGATGACTGAGTATGAGAAAGTTGTTCATTTTCAACCTGTGGTGGATGATACATGTGCTCATAATGATTAGGGTATGTGAAGTCAAGGCCCTGCGAAGGCTCATAATAATCCCTAAAATCACTATGGTATGTGGGGAGTTCATATTGTGAAGCATGCCCGTAAGCGAGCTCTCTAATGGATTTGTTTGTATCCCCAGTTGCAGACCAAAATCCTGACATGATTTAGCAACTCAAATTGAACTCAAAGCCCAGTTGTAGTGGACTCATTTTGGTTTATTGGGTTTCATTTGGTTTATTGGGTTTCATTTTGTTTTGTTGGGAAAGTACAGCCCAGTGGAACTGAGGATGAGGAGAGCCCAGTTTAGTTTAAGCCTAGTGGTTGTGCAAAACCCAGTTAAGTGAGAAGCCTAGAGATGGTGGGCTTCAGATGTTATGGAAAGCCCAGATTATGTGGTGCTAGGTTTGGTTCTATGCACAGGCCAAGAAAGTTCCGACCACGACAGATTGTAGGAAACCTAGCGGTGTGGGTTCCGGCCAGATGATGTGGGCTTCGGTTTGATTGCAGCCCAAAGAAATGGGCAGCTTAGTGATTTTGTGGGCTCGGTTTATGTAGAGTGGGCTTCGGTTTTGTGCAGCCCACTAGTTACAGGCACACAATCTTTGCAACTTAGCTCGGGGTAGGTTAGCCGTTTACACAAGTTCACAAAGTCATTGCGAGGATGCACCGCACAAGCAAAGCACAAATTGGGTAAGGTGAACAGCACAGCTCATGCAAGTTACAACACATAGTGGCCTTAGTGCAGCCTCAAAGCACAGGACAACAATAGCAAGCTTTATGTTCAGCACAGCATAGCACAGATTGGCTAGGGTGTGTAATTGAAGACCAACCTAGTTGCTAACACAGACTCTGCTACTCACAACTCAATTGAATACCACAGGGTCACACATTTCAGGAGTTGATTCACACAAAATTGCAAGACTTGATGCTAACACAGTTTAAAGATCAAACACAGGATATGCAGTTATTAGCAGGGTATAAACCTTTCACAGCATGCACAGGTTAATCAGCAATTCACAAAGCTATTCACGGCATGCTCAGGTTTGACAGAATCAGGCTTGCAGTCAGCCAAGGCAAAGCAAGGTATGCAGGATGGGTTATGCTCAGGGCTTGGCTCACGGGGTTGTGGTATCAACTCACCCGGTTGACTTCCCAGGGGTAGCTCGGCCAACTTGGTCTGTCCAAGTTGTGACTCAAGACTTGCGGCCAGTGGGGCTGGAGGATTAGAGCACAACTCACAGCTTAACCACAGCTCAACTCACAGCTTCAGGGGGCTGGAGTTCGGCTCAGAGCATTGCAAGGTAATGCTTAACAGGGTGGATCAATACTTGGTTAAGCTCGGGGTTTAACAACACTTGGTTCAAAAAAGTGATGGCTTCACGGGTCACACGAGTTGCGCGGAGATGAACGATTAGCGATGTACAAGGTGTCAACAGACCTAACAAGTTAACTTGTTGTCATGCATTCATGTCAATGAGTTCTAGGTTGACTAACCGGTTTTAGCTCCAATAACACTATGTTCTCGCTCATCTTCTTTCCTTGGGTTGGCTCACCGCTCACACGGCTTTTGCAGTACTGTGAACTCAAGAGAGAAGATCGGTTCTCGAAATGTACGAGATGAAGCAAAGGATTTGAATTTTAACACTGGCACATGCATTGAGAGTATCTTGGACCTGTCACATGGATTTTTCGGGGTGATAAGATAAGTTCTTTGGGTGAATGGGAACAAAAGTTACAATTAACACCGAGTCTGCAGTGGTACCGAGGCTTATAAAGCCCTAGCTCGGATGAAAAGAAAATAAGATGCAAATGAGATGGATTAAATGCAAAAATACATGGATTATGCTAGGCTACACTACAAGGTAATGAAATATGCACTAGATGATACAACAATAGAAAACTAACAACTTAAGAAAAAATCAAAAATTTCAAAAGAAAATCTTAAGCTCACCGAGTGGTGATAGGCTGAATGGTGACAGTTGAGTGATGACAGCTAAAGATGCAGGCTAAAATTATGAGAATGCAAATGGAGTTAAGATAAACTAAAATGCAACAATATGCAAATGCAGAAAAAGAAACTAGCAACTAAGTTACATTAAAACAAAACTAAAAGCAATGATTCAAAGTGAATATGTACAGGGAAGAATTGAAAATCAGTGAAATCAAGCCAAAAATCACAGGGCACACGCCAAGTCCCCGGCAGCGGCGCCAAAAACTTGGTAGGCCTGGAAAAGGGTTTAGATTTAATGCCTACAAATTATACCGCAAGTGCACGGCGTCTATCGGAGACGTGGCAAGTACGGGTCGATCCACAGAGACTTGTGGTGCTGAGATTGATCTAAAGCTATGCTAGACTGAGTTTCTAAGAGGTAAGTGACATAATTCAGGGTTTGTCGATACGACTGAGTGTTTTGTGACTCTAAACTAAGGTTGTGAAAATATGGATTGTAGGTCACCAGGTGGTTTATTCCACCACTGATCTCATGCTTAGGCAATATAAGATAGGCTTATATTCTTGTGCCTTCCTTTGAAGGTCTCAACTTGATGTTCATTAACTAAGTTTGCTAATTCACCCCTAGTATGAGTGGTCTTCTTACGGTACCACTCATCACGAGCTTATGAGCTCCATGGTTAATTACTAGTCTTAAACATATCATACACAACAAGAATAAATCCTAAGCTAAATATGCTTCTCATGATAATCAGGGGTTTCATCAAACACCCTGGTAATTCAAATTAAAACATTACAAAGATAAATAGAACACAAATAAACCTAAGTTGTGCTCTGGCTAGTCCAGGCATGAACCCTAACACACACAGAACACTTCTATTTATACATGCAAGGAAAACCCAAACCCTAAATCACTTTAATTTGAAAATTAAAACAAACCCAATCTCGAAATTGCCTCTGAATCGCTTTTCGGCTTTGTCAATCGGCTCTGAGAACTCTACCATTTGATTTCCCCCAAATATGAAACCCTAACCCTAATTCTCTCTGTCTCGACCTTAGCTTCTAGGGAAGAAGCTATGAACTAGGTAGAGAGACATTAGGGGATGGTGCATCGTTTTTACGGTAGCATGTGGTGTCGGGTGAGGATGAAAGTGATGGCTCTGCCATTTTTGGTCGGGAGAAGAGGTGGAGAGGGAGAGTTCTGCTTTCTGTCGGGGAGAAGCAGAAAGAGAAGACGAAGGAGAGGAATGGGTTTGGTCGGATGGTGTAGGGGTATGGGAGCTGTGGTGTTGAGCAGGTGCAGCAAAGGAATGATGAGAAGGCCTCAGCGAGCGTAGGATGTAGCAGGGAGATCTGAACGGCTGAGAGAGACTCGGAGTGTTTTGGTGTCGAGCGAGCGTATCAAGATATGATGAGGAAGTCGGAGCAAACGTAGGATGTGGCGAGTGAAGATCTTAACGGCTAGGGATGAGCGGGTTCGGATCCGGGTCATGGGTAGCTTTAGCCCATGTCTTCCTTGTTGGGTTGCAACTGATTCGCGCGCGGCTTTGGCTTTCTCGCTCCTGACGCTTGTCTCCAATTCTTCGCTCTTTTGGCTCCTCAATTTCTCCGAGCTTTATTTATTACCAAAAACACAAAATTAATTAATACAAATATTTATTCTTGAAAACAAAGAAAATACAGAATCTGGGATAATATCTGATTTCTAAGCGCAAAAGATGAGTAAAATACCAATAAAAAGATGTATAAATATGCAATATTTGGCACTCATCAGCCCATGCTTGCCGGCCCCACTTCTAATCGACCAATCAGAACGCGCCAAATCCGCCACACTCTCACCAGAAGTGTAGTCGCTCCTTGTGTTTGGCCGCCCCCCTTTTGTGGCCAATCAAATTGCTCTAAACTTGCCACCATACGTTCAAGGCCAAACACACCCTGCTACGCCACCTTGCTAAACTGACAAGCCAAACGCGCCCTACCACAACAACATATTGGTCAGCATGCCAACATGCCACTCTACCGCGGTAGCATGCCAACATGCCACTCTACCGCGGCAAATTCAAAACATGCCAACTTCACAACATGCTACCGCGCAAACATGCCACTTCGTGGCAACCTGCCATAAATAACCACCCATGGAAATTCCTACTCCTATGGTCGTTTCCACACTATGACCTTGCCATAGTTCCTTTGGCATAGCCATGGCGCCGTTTGCACAAAAGTAGCGACATGCCGTAGCCGCATGCCACGTGTACTAATTAGGGTTTCGACATGCCAAACCCTAATTCGGGCAAATTGCTACCAAAGCCAAATAGTGTTTCCCGGAGCAATGGGATTGGCGTGGCAACAGGGCCAATGTTGCCACGCCACAGGTGGGTCCGACTCCATGGCGCCAAAACCAAGCCTTGGCCACGCCAAACCTTAATTCTTCCACGGCACCTTCACCACGCCAAGCCCTAATTCTTCCACGGCACCTTGGCCACGCCAAGCCCTAATTCCTCCACGGCTAATTCTTCCACGACGAATTCTTCCACGGCGCCAAACCCTAACTTTGTCCACGGAGCCAATTTTTTGCTTTGGCCATACCGCAACATCACCGGCATACCGTTATGCCACGGCTACGCCACTGGCATGCCGTTATGCCACGGCTACGCCACTGGCATGCCATTAGCATGTGGCTGACGCCACTTCGCTATACAACAAGATGTGGCCATAATCAATGGCCATCCTTCTTCATGAGATGCAATCTCAGCCATCCAAGTTCGCTACCGAACTGATGGACTTGTGGCAACTCTTAGGCGACCAACCGCCTAAACCCAACGACCATGCCTATGCCAAGCGCCACTAGCACCATCGTGCCACTGGCATGCACAAGTCATGCCGCAATGCCACTGCGCCATTGTCAGGCGCCAACACAAGGTAGCCACAATCAACGGATACCCTTACTCTTTTCTTCCACCACTCAATCGTTTCCACTTCCTACGAGACCAGGGTACGTTTCACTATGACTTGTATAAATAGGTCTCACCTATTTCCACCAAACAACAAGTTTTGGTCAAGAGAACAATACAACATCCATAAATCATCTGATAGCTTTTTCATCCAGCTAGCCAGTTCAACTTTCTGATAAAAGTCACAAAACGCCCACACTTCCAGAATCAACTATTCTGGTCTCAACACTTTCTTCGCTTCCCTCCCTAAGACCAACCATTCTCCTTCACTTTGTGACCGAAGCAAGCCCGGAACGGTCATTTCTTGGATTAGGCCGAGGATTGTGCAGTTGATCTCTCGAATCAAAAGTACTCCCCTGCGAGTACATTGTTTAGGGTTTAGATTCGTTTCTCACCCACACACACCCAAAATTACCAAAATCAGCAGAAACGGTTTTCACCCACAAATAGATGCAAAACTTGAAACTGTTGTTTCTAAGATATGTGGGAGTTTTAAAAATATTGAAAACTGTAAGAGGGAAGTGCAAGTTTTTGAAGTTTCTCCAAGAAAGTCTTCCGTATGAAAAATATGGGTTGCATATAGTTATATCCTCTTCTTCAGTAAACTTGGGACCAGGATTTCTAACATATATTTCTGCAGAGTGAGAGAGATTAATAGTTTTAGAAGAAGAAGATGGGAAGAATGGAATTTATAGGGCGAGAAAGAAAATCGAGCCATTGGAAATTTAGTCGTTGGCGTTTGTAGTAAAACCGCGCGACTTTACTACAACCGTCAGTTTGAATTACCATAGGAGTTGGTGTTTGTAGTAAAACCGCGCGGCTTTACTAAAACCGCTCGTTTGAATTACCAACGCCTATTTTTTTTTGTTATAAATACAACATTAGGTTTTATTCTGAACCAAACCAACATATTTCTTTCTTAAGCCAACAACATCCACCATGTTTTCTAAAGGCAAAGCAAATACAATATTGTCCATTATGTTTCATGGATAACCACAGTCTTATGCAATTCCCTTGGACGTATTCCAAGTGTCCGCGGGAAGGTTGTTCACGCATCATAATGGTGATTGAATCACAATCGGAAAAGCTCAAGTATTTGCAAAGTCAAGATCCCAATTGTCCAGAGGAACCACATATGCTAGATGATGTTATGAAGATTAAAGAAGAAGAAAGAAGAAAAGATTGCAACACTCTGCAAAAACTTCAAACATAAAGCCAAATTGAAGAAGAAAAAGAAGTTATTACACTACAAGCATTGTGGATATGGAGATCACGAATATAAAAATTGTCCACAGAGAATCAGTGGATGCTCAAAGCCCGGTTGCAAGACTTTTATGCATTTGTGCACTTCTTCTGAAGAAGACACATATGACAGGCATTTTTGGAAATGTCCTAGGTGTTTTTTGGTCGAGTGCGATGATTGAAGTTGAAGGACAAATTGATTAACTATGGTATTATGTTATTTAGTTTGCTGTTTATTTTGTGTTATCATGATTATCTATTAAACCAAACATGTGGATGTCTTCACATTTGCACCATCGACATCATAACTAATTTAAATTTTCTTGGATTAAACATTGCACCATCAATATCATAAATAAAAACATAATGCATTGACCAACCACATCATACATGAGAATAAAAGAAATAAATTAGATTAAAACAACTACTATATAGGCGTCAATTCTCGTCGGGTGGTGGAATTCCTAGGGCGATGTAAGGATTGTATTAATTTGTTGAGCACCCTAAGAATGTTGAAACAAGCATGGAAGTCGAAAGGACTTCCGCCGTGAGATACTGCCCACATCGCTAGTGTTTTGGGTTTTACTTCATGTACAACTTCATCGTTGAGCTTATTTCTGTGATTCTCCATTAGTACAATGATGAATTCCGATACATTTCAACTAATTGAACTAAAACAATGCGAAAATAAGTGAGGATCACGCCCATTAATGTTCCCTTGTTTCAGCGGCGAACATTCTATAAAATTTGTCCCAGAAACACAACGTCGATTCGGATACATTCCTAATCTTGTGTGTGAAAAAAAAAAGGTTCTACAAATAGCTAAATCCACTTGTTGAGTGAATCTAACACCACAAACTCTGGGAGGCATTTTTGTAGATGATTTGAGAGTGAAGAATGTGTAGAATGTGTGAATTTAGAGTTGAAATGAGGAGTATTTATAGAACTCAAATTTATAGCCGTTGGATCACAAGATTTTGCAGCCATCCAGATTTAGCCGTTGACGGTTTTGGGAAAAACGCGACGCTTTAACCAGAGATACTGACGTGTGATAGAATAACGGGCGGTTTTGTGACAAATGCCGGCGCTTTTGGCTCACACACCAGCGGTTGTGCCACAATCGCCCGGCCTTCCTTCAAGCGCGCACCTATTCTTCCATATCACTAAAAAACCGACAAATTTGTTGGTTTGTTCATCCGTTTTTCATGTTTGTTGAGTTCATATTGGGATCAAAATGAAAAAATCTTTGATTTTTTGAGTCCATAGGAACTTCTCTAAGCATTACGAATATTAATCATTTATAAGGTCTTGGGATCGAATACCTCAGGTCACTTAATGGGTCTATATATTCTACGTCGATATGAGAATCACCCTCGTGCAAATGTGTTAGAGCACTGCTCGGTCAAACTCGCATGCGTTGCTATCTCAAGCATGTTTGTCAATGTTAGTGATCAAAACTATAAGTCTTGATTTCTAGCCTATTTATAGATATCTCGGACTAGGACATAGATAGTGTAGTTGAGCTTAGATTTCACGGAGTTCATCATTTGAATACGAAAAACTACTAAGGGGAGCTTGTGGAACCTCTTCGACAAAAGGTATGTGGAGACTTGAACTCATCTATCACTTGGAAAGTCTATTTCTACTATCTCCTATATTGAGACATAAGTCGTGTTACGATATAATTTTCTCTATACACATTTGAGATTTTGAGTTGAGTATATCTCGCTTACATATTTCTCGAAATATGTGTTGGTAAGTTTTCACTTCGACCAAGTTCATCTTATATCATGAGAAAATTGCCGAGTAACATCTTACATGGTTTCTGTGATATAATCATTTGATGTAGGCTTGGAATGTTTCTTTAATGATTATTTCAATTTCTTGAAAATTGCTTTGATGCTAATAGTGTGTGAAAACGGCTATTATCATTATAGAAGAATGTTTCAATGATTGAAATAAAGAGTTTAGAATCTTGTAACCATCCTTGGATATAAGCATAGTGTGTTCGCACATTAGTGTATAAGTCCAAAACCGGGAACCTAAAGTATGCATACTTGTGTGTATACAAAAAGGTTGTAGGAGACTGGGTAAGTATGGCGGAAGTTCACGTCCTTGAATTTCTGCTGAGTTTGAAAACCAAAACCAAACTCATCCGGTTACCTAAAGTGCGCGTACCCGTACGCGTACTTGTGGAAAGTTCACGTCCGTGAATTTCCGCTGAGTTTGAAAACTAAAACAAACTCAAATCTGGTTACTTAAGTACGCATACCCATACGCATATTTAAGTGTGTTACTTTTCTAAAATCGGTTATACGTGAACCTAAACATTTATCAATAAGGAATGCAATCTTTGCAAACTATGGCTATAATGTTCATGTATTGATTCGAGTGAATCAAACCGATTTTGCTTCAATTGTGTTCTTGTATAATCCATGAGAATATAGCAATTGAACAACTCTTTAACTAGTTTCATTTGAGTCATTTGAACTAGTTATGGTTAAGATGAATAAGGTTGATATGAGAGTAATCATATGGCTAACCTCGGTTAACTATTTGTGAACCAACATGGTGTACGCATTTAGGTACGGTTACATAAACCTAATTAAATGAGGGTATATTTCATTTGTGTGTAACAAGCTAAGTTTGATCTAATGGTTGAAAGATATTAGCTTGGGAGAATCAGGTTTTTTATCTAACGGTGAATATTGAATGCTTTGTTACCAAGGTAACTTAGATTGCAAACCCTAATTTGAAAACTATATAAAGCAGAACTCTAGAAACTGGGAAACCTAATCCCCATACCTATTATGTGTTACTAGTTGCATAACTAGAGTCGATTCTCCTTTAACCTTAGGTTTCTTCTCGAGACCCTGTAGGTTACGACTTAAAGACTTTATTGGGATTGTGAAGCCAGATCCAACTATTATCTTGTAGTTGCGTGATCTGATCTTGCCGTTTCTATCGTGTTGAGTACAATTGGAATAATTGACTCGAGATTTTATATCTCCGATAAGCAAGATAGAAAAGTAATCACAAACAACTTCGTCTCATTGTTTGTGATTCCATAATACTTCTTTCGCTAGTCGATTAAGATTATTGTGAGGTGATTGATAATTCTAGGCTGTTCTTCGGGAATATAAGTCCGGGTTATCGATTGGTTCCTGTTCACCTTGATTTATCAAAAGACGGAACAAAAACTCTTGTGTATTTCTGTGGGAGACAAATTTATTCAATCCAATAGACTTTTCTGTATGAGACAGATTTGTCTATCAAGTCTTCGACTTTGGGTCGTAGCAACTCTTAGTTGTGGGTGAGATCAGCCTAAGGGAATCAAGCGCATAGTATCCTGTGGGATCGAGACGTAAGGAGCGCAACCGTACCTTGAATCGGTGTGAGATTAATTAGGGTTCAACTACACCCCGATCTGAAGTTAATTGGTAGTAGGCTAGTTTCTATATCGGCTTAATACAGTGTGGTGTTCAATCTGGATTAGCTCCTGGGATTTTTCTGCATTTGCGGTTTCCTCGTCAACAAAATTATGATGTCTGTGTTATTTCTTTTCCGCATTATATTTTGTTATATAATTGAAATATCACAGGTTATGCGTTAAGATCAATCAATTAGAATATCCAACCTTGGGTTGTTGATTTACATTGATTGACACTTGAACATTGGTCTTTGGACCAAATCAACAATCTACAGTGGCTGGGAAGAAGTATGCTTTGGTTATGGTAAATAATTACACTAGATTCACCTGGGTGGCATTTTTGGCTCACAAGAATGAAACTCTCAGTGATTTCAAGATTATTGTTAATAGAATCCAGAATGAGCAAGGTCGCAAACTAAAGAAAATTAGAAGAGATCGTGGCACAGAATTCAAAGACACCAAGGTATTTGAATACTGTGACCCTCCGGGATTAATTCAACAATACTCACCACCTATCACTCCTCAAGCAAATGGAGTTGCCGAAAGGAAGAATATAAATATTCAGGAAATGGCTAGGGTAATGCTCCATAACAAAAACTTACCATTAAGGTTTTGGGGTGAGGCTTTTTTTTACGGCTTGCTATTTGATCAATCGTGTTTACTTATGGTCAAAGACCTTAAACACTCCATATGAGTTGTGGTACGGTAAGAAACCCAACTTACACTATCTCAGAGTGTTCGGCAGTAAGTGCTATATTCTAAAGGATCGAGAACAGAAAGGGAAGTTTGATTCAAAAAGCGATGAGGGTATTTTTCTCGGTTATGCATCTGACAGTCGTGGTTTCCGAGTCTTTAATCTCAGAACCCAAGTCATGATGGAATCAGCTAATGTTATCATTGATGATATAAGTAATTTTCATCATGATGACTCTCCTACTGAATTGCCTCCAACCGAGAAAATTGAGAAAATCAAAGAAACGTCAGAATCAGAAGAAGTTGTCCCAAAAGTTGTTGATCCTGATGTCTTTAGTGATGAGGAGAAAAGCTCTAGCCAGGATGTTCCTCTTGAACAATAATGTGTCTCCACACGACACCTTTGGGTTCAAATGTATCATGATACTAACAATATTATTGGAGGTAAGGACTCTACTGCAAAGACGAGGGGTCAACTTCAAAATATTTGCAATTTTGATTGTTATCTATCGTAAGTGGAACCTAGGAATATTGATGAAGCTCTTAGTGATCCCTTTTGGGTGAATGCAATGCATGGTTAAATCAATTTCAAAGACAAGATGTATGGAAACTCGTACCTTGTCCCCCCAATATAAATATTATTGGTACCAAATGGATATTTAAGAACAAGTCTGATGAATTTGGCACCATTTTCAGAAGAAAAAATGCTAGACTTGTCGCACAGGGTTATTCACAGATTGAAGGAATCGATTTTGACGAAACTTTTGCTCCTGTAGCATGCCTTGAGTCCATTCGTTTATTATTAGCTCATGCTTGTTTCCTTAAGGTTAAGCTATTTCAGATGGACATTAAATCCGCTTTCTTAAATGGAAACTTAAAGGAAGAAGTCTATATATGTCGCTCAACCTAAAGGCTTTGAAAACCCTGATTTCCCTGATCATGTCCTTAAACTCAATAAGGCATTATACGGGTTAAAACAAGCACCTCGTGCCTGGTTTGAAAAACTAACTACTTCTCTTCTTAGGAAAGGTTTTTCAAGAGGTGGAGCTGATAAAACTTTGTTTACCAAATGGAGTGGAAAAGATGTTATTGCTCAAGTTTATGTAGATGATATTATCTATGGATCAACATCGGAGAAACTTGCGAAAGATTTTCAAGTTTCTCTTGGTAAGGAGTTTGAAATGAGCAATGTTGGTGAATTAAAATTCTTTTTGGGTTTACAAATTCAACAACACAAGGATGGAATTTACTTATCTCAAGAAAAATATGCAAAAAATCTTGTTTCAAGATTTGGTCTTGATAAGTCAACTCCAAAACTTACTCCTATGCCTATCACGGGTAAACTACATAGAGATGAGAAAGTTGTAAATGTGGATCAAAAATATTATCGATCTATTATTGGAAGTCTTTTGTATCTCACTGCTACGAGACCTGATATTACTTTTAGCGTTGGTTGCTGTGCTAGGTTTCAGGCAAAGCCCAAGGAAATCTCATCTTGCCGCCACAAAGAGGATCATACGTTACATCAGTCACACTGTCGGGTATGGTCTTTCTTACACTTTTGATACTAACACTGATCTTACTGCCTATTCAGATTTCGATTGGGCAGGGTGTGTGGAAGACAGAAAGAGTACATCATGGGGATTCTACTATGTAGGGATGAATCTTGTAGCTTGGCATAGCAAGAAACAAAATTCACAATCTCTTTCAACATGTACGAAGCAGAATATATTGTTGTTGGGTCATGTTGTACTCAACTTCTATGGATGAAACAAATGCTTGCTGATTATGGAATAATGAAGATCTTTTGTGATAACTCAAGTACGATTCGCATCACTGAGAATCCTGTTGAGAACTCAAGAACTAAGCACATAGACATCAGGTACCCTTTTATTCGAGATCTTTATGAAGATAGTATTATCAATATGGAATTTGTGCCTTCCGAACAACAATTGGCTGATATTCTCACCAAACCATTAAACACTGCCACGTTTCAACACCTACGACAGTCTATTGGTGTTGTTCTAGTTCATTAACTCCTCATAACTCTTGCCCCTGCTTTTATCTCGATCTTTTGAGCAATTGAGTTTGGAATTCCAGAATAGTGTTAAGTCTTGTTTGCATTTGTTTCTAGTAGATGTGTTTTTACATCAAGTATCCTAGTGTTTATTAAAAATCCTTCTTTTCTTGATAAAAGCAAGGTCGCCTTTGTTGTTCTTTCGGGAATGGCATTTTATGGGAGAGAGTTCTTTTTGACCTTGTGCTTAATTTCCAAATCTTTGTGGGGAGTGCGGCTGTGGAATATTATAGGGGTTATCTTGTATCTTTATAAACTACTTAATGAATGCATTTAGCTTCGACTTTATGTTGGCATCTAAATAAGTTGATATGGTATTCTCTTTTGGTCATGAAGTATCTCTGTGAAAATTTCATGAGGATCCCACTAGTTTTCGTACCTTTGCCAATTTATATTGACAAAAAGTGGGAGAATTAATATGTAGTGTGATACTACAAATACATATGGTTTACGGATCATTATGTAAGGGGAAGTGGTTTTCATGTTGAGATGAAGTATTGACTAAGGGGGAGTGATATATATCACCATAGTATTGTTGTCAAAGTTGTGATACAATTGAACTTTGATGTTGTGTAATAATACTATGACACTTTATAACAATGATTGAGAGCATTTTGTTTTCTCATTGTTATCGCTACGGATCTTCAACAACTATAATGCTGAACTTACAACCTTTAGGATCATGGAGTACTTGGAAGTGACGAAGATTTTGAGTCATGTTGAAGATGCCAAGGAGATCAAGCATTTGGATGAGAAGCTACAATTTTTTATCTATTTTGTAATCCATGCTAGAAATAACCCGTGCCGTAATGGCACGGCATGAGACGGAATAATTTTTGTCATAATGATTTAAATAAATATTAAAAATTATGAGAAGACTTATTTTGACCCCTGAAAACTTGTAGCTATAATCAACACACATACAAAGCGAGCCATCTTAGATAATTGATTAAAATAAATCCAATTACACTTATAATTGATCAAAATAATAATTTCTGATAAAAAAAGCTAGGTACATTGTTTTAGTTTACCTTACAATAAATTTTTGTAGTAGATCCCCAAGATTGGTGGTCTTTGATATTATTTTGTGTTGTATTCAGACCATTATGCTGAATCTTCATCGATATTTTTTCCGGATGAAAATATAATACCACTTTGCACGATTTTCGCAGGTATGAATTTAGGTTTCACTTTGTCGGCCAACGTGGTCTTTGATATTTTTTCGGATGAAAATATAATTACAACAATATACAATTTTCGCAGGTATGAATTTAGGTTTCTCAGCAGTGTCGCTAAATTTGTCAAGCAAAAATACTTACACTCTTGCATCATGGGTCAGACTTCCAAATTCGATCTAAGGGGTAGTAGTTGCATGAACCTTATTTCCCTACTTTAAAATGTAACACAAATAAATATAATTGTGGTTCTGAGTTTTGGTGTTATATATACCTTTTCATCTAGCAAGAACAAATCAATGCTGGCGACCTCATTGGTGACCATGAAGTCTATTTTTCCCATATGCGATTGATGTATCTAGTGATGCCATGCTGATATCCTGCAAGTGATAAAAAGTAGAAGAGAGTAATCTTCAAATTCAAATCAAAAAATAAAATAAAAATCAATTTGCAAGGCGATGAATGGAACTGGCAATAGTATATGATGTATCCTTACTTTGCGATGAAAGGAAAAAGAGGATTACATGTTGTTGCCGTTTGGATGGAGGTCTGGACTCCTTCAGGGCTTCACTTTCGGGGAGTTTAAATACTTCTTCTTCTTGCATATTGGTCATATTTCATGTAATTACATTAAACGACTTAATAACATTTATTTATGGAAATATTTTTCCTTAACGTAAAATGTCATGATGATAGAAATATCAAGCATCATTCTGGATCGTAAATTTACATTTAGAATTCTAGTTATGAGACTTGGATAATGGCTCATTTTGGTGAGCATTGGCATACAAAACGGCTAGCTAAGCCGCATTAACATAACCTTGATCCAGTTGTACATGCGTTTTTTTTTGCATGGAAGAGAATACATCCATGCATACATGTGTATAACATTGAATGCAGAATTCCAATTTATCACACGTTAAATGGTTGTTGTACTTATGATAGTATTCCAAAGTACTTAAATGCCCAATCTATAATATGTTGAGAAAAATCTACTTAACGTTAGATATTGTAAATTCACTCACATGGAGGTTACTAATTAAGTGACCGTCGGATGTCTATGGCTATGATGAAATTTGGATGGTTCGATCTTTCGTTTGTCTCCTCAAATGTTATCTAGCCGTCGAAACCTCGAAAACCCATCCTGTTTTGTATTATAGATGTATTCATAGTTTTGTCACTAAAATTGACAAAGGGGAAGATTGTTAGAGCACTTCTCGGTCAAACTCGCATGCGTTGCTATCTCAAGCATGTTTGTCAATGTTAGTGATCAAAACTATAAGTCTTGATTTCTAGCCTATTTATAGATGTCTCGGACTAGGACATAAATAGTGTAGTTGAGCTTAGAATTCACGGAGTTCATCATTTGAAGACGAAGAACTACTAAGGGGAGCTTGTGGAACTTCTTTGACAAAAGGTATGTGGAGACTTGAACTCATCTATCACTTGGAAAGTCTATTTCTATTATCTCCTATATTGAGACATAAGTCGTGTTACGATATACTTTTATCTATACACATTTGAGATTTCGAGCTGAGTATATCTCGCTTACATATTTCTCGAAATATGTGTTGGTAAGCTTTCGCTTCGACCAAGTTCATCTTATATCATGAGAAAATTTCCGAGTAACATCTTATATGGTTTCTGTGATACAATCATTTGATGTAGGCTTGGAATGTTTCGATAATGATTATTTCAATATCTGGAAAATTGCTTTGATGCTAATAGTGTGTGAAAACGACTATTATCATTATAGAAGAATGTTTCAATGATTGAAATAAAGAGTTTAGAATCCTGTAACCATCCTTGGATATAAGCATAGTGTGTTCGCACATTAGTGTATAAGTCCGAAACTGGGAACCTAAAGTATGCATACTTGTGTGTATACAAAAAGGTTGTAGGAGACTGGGTAAGTATGCGTACACATGCTGGAGGAAGTTCACGTCAAAGGCTGAATTTCTCTGCTGAGTTTGAAAACCAAAATCAAACTCATCCGGTTACCTAAAGTGAGCGTAATCGTTCAAGCGGAAAGTTCACGTCCGTGAATTTCTGTTGAGTTTGAAAACTAAAACAAACTCAAATCCGAGTACTTAAGTACGCATATCCGTACGCATACTTAAGTGTGTTACTTTTCTAAAATCGGTTATACGTGAACCTAAACATTTATCAATAAGGAATGCAATCTTTGGAAACCGTGGCTATAATGTTCATGTATTGATTTGAGTGAATCAAACCGATTTTGCTTCAATTATTTTCTTGTATAATCCATGAGAATATAGCAATTGAATAACTCTTTAACTAGTTTCATTTGAGTCATTTGAACTAGTTATGGTTAAGATGAATAAGTTTGATATGAGAGTAATCATATGGCTAACCTCGGTTAACTATTTGTGAACCAACATGGTGTACATGTTTAGGTATGGTTACAAAAACCTAAATGAGGATACTTTTCATTTGTGTGTAACAAGCTAAGTTCGATATAACGGCTGAAAGATATTAGCTTGGGAGAATCAGGTTTTTCATATAACGGTAAATATTGAATGCTTTGTTACCAAGGTAACTTATATTGCAAACCCTGATTTGAAAACTATATAAAGGAGAACTCTAGCAACTAGGAAACCTAATCCCCACACCTCATGTGTGTTACTAGTTGCATAACTAGAGTCGATTCTCCTTTAACCTTAGGTTTCTTCTCGAGACCCTGTAGGTTAACGACTTAAAGACTTCATTGGGATTGTGAAGCCACTCCCAACTATTATCTTGTAGTTGCGTGATCCGATCTTGTTGTTTCTATCGTGTTCAGTACAATTGGAATAATTGACTTGAGATTTTATATCTCCGATAGGCAAGATATAAAAGTAATCACAAACAACTTTGTCTCATCGTTTGCGATTACAATATCTTCTTTCGCTAGTCGATTAAGATTATTGTGAGGTGATTGATAACTCTAGGCTTTTCTTCGGGAATATAAGTCCTGGTTATCGATTGGTTCCTGTTCACCTTGATTTATCAAAAGATGGAACAAAAACTCTTGGGTATTTCTGTGTGAGACAAATTTATTCAGTCCTATAGACTTTTTTGTGTGAGACAGATTTGTTTATCAAGTCTTCGACTTTGGGTCGTAGCAACTCTTAGTTGTGGGTGAGATCATCTAAGGGAATCAAGTGCGTAGTATCCTGCTGGGATCGGGAGACGTCGGGAGCGCAATCGTACCTTGAATCGGTGTGAGATTGATTAGGGTTCAACTACAGTCCGGTCAAAGTTAATTGGTAGTAGGCTCGTGTCCGTAGCGGCTTAATACAAGCAGTGGTGTTCAATTTGGACTAGGTCCTGGGGTTTTTCTCGCATTTACGGTTTCCTCGTTAACAAAATTCTAATGTCGTGTGTTATTTCTTTTCCGCATTATATTTTGTTATATAATTGAAATATCACAGGTTGTGCGTTAAGATCAATCAATTAGAATATCCAACATTGGGTTGTTGATTTACATTGATTGACACTTGAACATTGGTCTTTGGTACTGTTCAAGTTACTCCTCTTATATTCAATCAGGCTCGCAAATTTCTATTTGCTGATTGCGGATTGAATTAAGAGTTAGAGATATTAAACTCTTTGATACACTTTATTCTAGATTGAGTCTGACTATCTAGTTGATTTTGTAGAAAGTGTATTGGAGTAAATCCTCTCAGATTGCCAAACGAATTGTTGGGTGTGGTTGTTAGACCCCCGCATTTTCAAAATTGTTAATATACTAGGATCAAATGGGAGGAAGACACATAAAACATTTTTAAAAAGTGTTTTCGCAGTTGTGCTGCACGTCCAACAACAATTCGGGGTAGATTTTTATACTAGGTTGGCAAATGCAGCATATTTTTTCTTTTTAATTGAAAGAGAAATTTATAGATTAAGGATAATGTACAAAAACAAAAAATGGTAGAGATAAAGCAAAGCAATCAGTGAAATACAAGGTCCTAACTGTGAATAGAATTCGACAATCTAGTGCTAAAAAAAGGGGTGAAGAGAAACCAACCTCTCTCTCTATTCCGATAAGAGAAACCAAAATACCCTAGCGTCGTTTGATCAGATCGTCTCCCATGGGGAGAAAATTTGAGCAAACCTTCTCAAATCCTTATTTTCTTACTTCATCTCTGTTGTTTAATTCAAAATTTCAAAAAGTGGGTTTCTTGATTTGTTTACTGTTTTGTTTTGAGGTTTTGATTCAGGGAGATGCTAGATCTTCCTTGCTTATATGGAAAATATCTTTTGTCTCTAAGATTCATCCACAATTCATCTACAAACCCAATTTTTTCGGCAGCAATTTTCTCTTCTTCTTCAACAATCACAAAATCTGTAGCAGCAACAACATCTTCTCTAATCTTGAAAATTGCAGAAGCAAGAACAACAACTACTATAGCAGCAATAACAATCACGAAAGTAGCAACAACAACATCAATCGCAGATTCAACTCCAAGATCAAGCAAGATTTAATCTATAATGAGTAAACATGTTTAGGATTCTTTTCAGCTATTTTTTTTTTTACTTAAAATGGATTATTGTATAGTCCTGCCTTTGTTGGGGTTTGTAGGTGTGTTAGTAGTTTTGAAAGTGGTCAGTTCTTTTAGATTTCTGTCTTGTAACTACCCGTCCAATAAAGGTTTGCTTTGTGTGAAAGAAATTAATGCTTTGCCACACGATAAAAACCTTGAGAGATGGATGGAAAAAGTTTTGATCCTAACTCTCCTGCTTTTTGCAGGTTTATTAAATAGTTTGAGAGAAAATAGCTCATCCCAAACAATGCCATCTAACCTTTACAATAAGAGGACCCAACTATTTGTATTATTAGGTGATTTCATTTGCTATAACTCAAGAGCTGTTAGTCTTCTTAGTTTCAAGTTTACTAAAGTTTCTCTATTATCTCTTTGAAAGCTTGGGACTCACATGAACTAGCCATTATTGACGAGAATTATCTATGTAATGATCTCTGTAATGATGTTGTTGAGGATGCAGTAAGGTGTTTTACCTTACTTTATCCTATAAAAAAATTTGTGAACATAATTTGTAAAATTTAAATGCATTATTTTGCAAAGAGCAGCAGCAGTCCATGTAAGCACCGAGGCCAAAGATCTCTTGGAAATGCGGCATTGAGAATACCCACCTAAATTTTTCGACACCGAATTGTTTACTTCCCTGGGTGACTGGGTCCCTTGATGGTGCCACCGATTTTTTTTTAAAGGAAACATCTTGATTTCATTAATATTGTAAAATTAAATACATCAATTCCAGATACATCAAAGATGAGAACAATAAAAAATTACATATATATTGTTTCATAGATAAAACTGATATTTGAAACATGGCATGTGAAATAAATTCATGCCATCTGAATTTGTCTTCTACATTAAGAGTAAAATGTCGCATAGGGGAGTAATCTGCCCAATTCAATTTTTCTTCTCATGTAAGAGTAAATTGTCCCAAAGGGAGTAATATGCCCAATTCATCGTTATCACGATCACTTCTTGTAGCCACATATCTTCAAAAACTTGTAGAATCATGACCACTTCCTGAAAATCATTCACGATGATATATCTGTGATGAAAGCATCCAATGGAAACGCCATTACGACTATAATAATCTTTTTCTAACTGGCAAAGATGAGCCATTAGAACTGAATCACTTGATTACAAAATACAAATAAAATAAACATATATATACAAACCCTAAAATCGTTTTAAAGAAAACGATGATTTATTTAATAATACTACTAACTAATACTTGTAACCAAATCAATCTGAAAGATCTGAAAAAACCAGATCAAATCTGATAGATTTGGATCACAATTGAACGAAATCAGAAAATTTGTAGATCAGGAAGAGGAAATCCAGAGAAAACGATTATGAGAGAGAAGAAAAGGGTAATGTCTTACCCCTCGTCAGTGCCACCAAAATTACATAATCTAATTAGTACTCAACACAAACTCTTAAATTTTTTGGTGGGTTACAATGAGTATCATTGCTTTAACAAATAATACTAAGATTAATCAACGGTCATCGGATAAACAATCTAATACAACAACCAAATGACACACTGTACGTAGCCAAGAAAAAAAACCCAATGTATATTACTATGAATATTTGAGATTAATTGAATGATGTACATTGGTAATGATTTCTGTTTATATATAGGATAATCAGTAAGCCTAGAAAACACACTTCTCCAACTCTACCGACACCGACCATTTTGCTTCGTGCAATAGAAAGTTTCCTCAATTGTGTAATTAATTTTTCAGTTTCCTCAAGTATCTCAATCTTTTCCACTTTAAAATTAACAAACGCATGTACATGAACGATCTCAATAGATGGGAAGTAGGAAAACTTTCAGCTTATTGTATTATAGATGAATATTCATAACATTTACATGTCGAATAAGGTTCCTAACTGGTCATACTCTTTAAGTGAAGGAAAAACCATCCTTTCAAGAAAACTAGTATTGATCATTTTCATGGACACTGAAATTTCATCAAGGAAAACATGAACATAACTCATATAGAATATCGTGGATCAAATTGGGTGTGCTTTTGATGCATGTCCAACATGGTTGATATAAGCATTAATGTGTAACGATTGTTGTTGATGTTCATCAAACATGAAGAACATCTCCCATAATCGGTACATAGGGTATACACACATCAACCGATTCTGGGTTGATGTTCTTCGTGTTTGATTAACATCAACACAATCGGTATATACGTTAATGCATATATCAGCCCATTCATTTACCATGTTTGGATTTTAGCACAAACCCAAAAAATTAAATCATAGAGTGTGAAATTACGAGTTGAACGAAAAAAAATTAGGTCATTTCGACATCGGACAAAGGAGTTATGAGCAAAACAGTATAAGAACTGCTTAGATTTACAATCGGTTGATAAAGGCATAATATTTTTTTGCGAAAAAACTGTTTAATTTTAGTTTTTTACAATCGTTACACCGAAGGAATTATATCTACCAATTGTGGACGTATTTTTATGTAAAAAATTATTATTTTGAGTTTTTTACAATTAGGCACTTGTGGAGGATTATATCAACCGTATGTGATCAATCGGTCTACGAATGCAAGAAATTCACCGATTCCGGGTTGATGTTTTTACAAAAAAAATCAAAAAAGTTTCATGTTTGGATGATGAATTAACATTAGTTGATTTCTAGGTTAACAAGATTAAATATCAATTAGTCATCTGAATTAATACTAATTAATCAGGGATAAACTAGATTACCGCAATGCGGTGGGGTGCAATCAAAGTTTGGGAGTGCGACGGTGGAAATGAAAGGGGATGGGTTTTTGTGACAGTTTTGTAACGGAGTTTGCAACAATTTTTGTAATGTGCCTTAATAACATTTATAAGTGTAACATTTATGTGATATTAGTTTTGTAACACTTTTGTAACATTTTTCTGTAACAATTTTATAATAGCAACGGCAGCTTTAGATCCTATGGCTGAATTTTGCTGGTAATCAACGGTCAGGATCAAAATTGAGAGTATAGGTGACGGTTTTTTTTTGCCATTTTCACGCCGTAATTACCGTCAATCGGCTCGACTACCGATCATTTTGATTGCCCCGAACCATAGTCGGGGTATATGACTCTCCGATTGCCGATCAAATTTCATGGAGAAAGAACAATTGGCGGTCAATTTTTGCGATGAAAAATAAAAAAAAAGCGTTGCATGCAATTGGATTTTTATCCCCCCATAGTTAACAAATAGAAGGATTCCCTTCGGTCGTCCAATTAGCCATTAGAGAAAAAAAGGTATATAAGAGCAACCACAGTCATGGGCGGTACTAAATACTATAAACCAGACTAAAAGCTAAAAAAAATTGGCTTTAGTGGAGGTGAAGCACAATGGTGAAGATTAAAATTTAGTCCGGCGGACGATATAACAACGTATGAAGTTAAGCGGGTTTGTAAGGTGCGTATGGTAGTGAGGTGTGGGTATTGTGTACGTACACATGGGGTGCAAATATTACTCACGCCTGCCGTGGGGTGCGCATATTACTCTCGCCTGGCGTGGGGCGAAAGTATTACTCTCGCCTTACATGGGTTAGTTATGTGAAGTATGACTGTTTCTATTTTCATAAAGTATTATATAATTGGGGCGAAGACTATAACACGCTTGGTGTGAGGCGTACATATAGCAACCGTTTTTCCTGGCAGTGTTTATAACCGCGCCTCATTCAGACGCTAATTCTATTAACGCTCCACAATCAGACGCTCACTATACTAACGCCTAATCCCAGACGCTCATTATACTCACGCCTAACATCACATGCTCGTTATACCTACGCCTCACTATATTTTGATTTGGTATGGGTTGACGACTACATTTAGTCTCAAACCCTAGTTTTCCAGACTAAATATAACTATGGTCCTCTACATTACGCTTCATTTTCGGACTAAATTTGGGTATAGTCCCCAAATTTGGTTGTGACTGTGGTTTCTCTAAGGGGTTTTTGATTTTACTTCATAATGACCCGTTTTTATCTTCTAGTGGTGGGCCTCAAATAATTTTTATAGGTCTCAAACTAGCCTTGTAATATTTACCCGACTCACGCATATTTTGGTCCCTGTAATATTTAAGTCTAAACAATTTTTTTTTTTTTTTGATGGGTTAGTACAGTGGTTAGTTGTGGCCCCTAAATACTACTAGCAATTACAAGGTCCAGGGTTCGAACCCTTACCTCCTCCAAGGGAGGGAGCATGAGAACCATCAGGCCACTTGATGGTTCTCAAAGCCTAACCAAATTGGATACTTCCAATTCTAATTTTTATGGAGTCTAATATCAATGAAACCGAATACCTTGAAAAATTAAGAATCCAAGTAAATCTAAATTGAATACCATGAAAATTTTAGGAATTTTGATTATCAAAATAATTCCTAATTCAAGACACCCCTAGTAACAAGAATGGAAACCAAAAATGGAGAATTTAGAAAGAGGGCAAAGATCCCAAATTAAGAAACGCCACTCATCTTTGATGAGTTGGGGCTCTTCATCTTTCACCGTTGCTTGTTTGTTTGCGTTGTGCATGAAGTTGTTGTTTCTCTCCTATTGGTATTTGGAGTTGGCTTTACCTTCCCTTTGTTGTTATGTTCCTTTTTTTCTTTTTTGTCTCGAGTTGGTTTATGCTTATTTCTCGCTTTTTTTTTCTTCCTGAATATTAATAGTGTGTTTGAATACCAAACAAACCTATTTTTTCTTCTCCTAGAGTAGAAGCTAGAAGCGTAAATTTACTTCTCGAATAAAATTCACTTCTCGCTTTTTTATTCCCAAAATCAAAAAGTAACTTTTACATCCAATCGCGCTATAAGTAACTTTTACATCCAAGGGCGCTATAACTTTTTGACTTCTAAGTGTTATAAACGTGTAATTATGTTAAGAATATCTAGGGTGAATCTCGTTTATTAATGGGATGCCCTTGTGTACAGCCCTATAAATAGAGGCTCTAATGTTTGTCTATAATACACATCTAATGGAAATTCTCTCTTTTTCTCTCTCTATTTTGTGCCTTCGTTTAGATTCACAAGACGTTATCACGCACGAAGCTCTAATCACCGAGCATCTCATGGTAAAAGCCGTCAATTATAAGCAACCTCCGGTGATTGAAACCATAACAAAAATATACAGTTGATGGATATGCAAAGTCGTCTACATAAAGAGGACGAAAAAAAGGATTATTTTTTTTCCACACAATCTATCTTCTTTATTTTTATTTAATGTTCTTTGTATGCTACAGCACTTTCAAAGTTCTAACTATTTTTGTTGTATCGTAGGCAGGATATGAACCGATGGGGGTTGATGTGACCTCAAGATATCGGCTATGCACATGGTCATATAAGTCTCCTAACTCATGTCGGTTATTTAAATGGGCCGACTAAGGATGATTTTCGCACATTGGATTTAGGAGCAGAAAACAAAGTTACAATGCTTTTAATAAGATCTTCAATTCGATATTCTTTTATATTGTTTTCTTTGATATGAAGTTTGTAATACGTATCATGGCGGTTTTTGATTGGAAACTATCAATTTAATTTACCACGATCTCAATAAACGTGGTCAAATATCAAAGGTGAATGGATTTTGTTCACCTATCTTGCACCTCCAAGGTTATTATCATAACCATTTTTTTTCTTTCGAGGAATTGATATTCATAAGCCAAAACTCATGGAATCCGGGTGATCGATTTTTAGCAAATACATCTGATCCCCTTTCTTCTCTATTTATTTTTATAGAAAAGAAAAAAAGTAAAATCCATCAAAAGGTGGTCTAAAGTTTCTATATCTTTTATGAAACTGTAATCATCAAAACTTGGTATCACCATAATTTTATTATTTTTATGATAATTAATCACGTGCATGGTTGAAAAACCTCCGGCTTAAGTTAATACGGTATCTTTGTCCATTGGACAATGATCATGTGATTTGAATTTGGTTTCTATACTTTTACATAAAACCATTTTTTTACTACACAATGGATTTTCCATAACAAGCGGGATTTTTTTTTCTCCCGCCGTTGATACGATTTTGGTATATCGTTTTACCAGTCGGTATTAGTTTTCTCCATAAATTCTCTATAATGAGATGTAAAATTGGCATTCTAAGTATTTTTAGCCAATTTTGGTTTTTGATTTCTATTCCTCCCGAAAGAAAAGCGACTACGATTTCTTTATTTTCTCCGAAAGAAACATATCAACCAATTAGAATTGATATTCTATCAGTACCACGAAGACTGGATATCGTTATTATGGTATCGATAGCTACAAATACCAATAAAACGAGGAATTGCTGCATTCTTGTTGGATATTTTTGCAATTTTAGTTTTCTCGTGGTAATTATATCCAAATTTTGGGATTGTTCCCATTGGAATTAGGATATAATTGGACACTCAAGATCAATGGGTGTGCACCCGGCTTGTTAGCCTATCTTATTAGTCTTTGTAATGACTATATTGATCTTAAAATTAATTTATTTTGATAAAATAAAGTGTTCATAATTTCATTCTTAGGTGAATGGATATCTCGTCGGCCTTATAGGTCATTCTAGATTTGGTTGCATATTTTTATATATATATATTTTTTTTCTATAACTATTAAAATTCATGGTTTATATTAAATTTGTATGTCAAGTAGTAGACTACAATTTTTAAGGACAATTTTTTATGGCTTTTAAAGTCATTAACTATAGTCCAACTGGTATTGTTGACATCTAGAAATTATTATGAGTATATGTCCTTGAGTGAATCGGATAATACTTTACGATTGTTTTCGTATATGAGACGAAAACATTTCTGCCAAAATCAGGGGGAGACTATACACCACTAGACGTTGGTGTTCATTAACTTAAAAGTTATATCAATTTTTCTCCCATCATGATCCAATCGATAAAGGCTGCCATATAAGATTGGTGTGAAATTTCTCATTTTGGTTTTATTTAATCTTTGCCTCTTAAGAGGTAATCCAATCACATCTAGCAGATAAGTAGCGTTCTATAAGAATCTATAGGTAGTGCTCCAATTGAGTGTACCGAATCCACATTCTCAAAATTCATATCTCCTCATTTGAATAATAGGAGATTATAACGCCCGTGAGCACTGGTACCAGTAAAGTTTGAATTTTTTTCAAATTGCATACATTTGGGAATTATGTGGGATGTAGTAAGCTATAAATTGTCGAATATTCGTTTATATTAGTTTTTGAAATAATAAATGATGGTGGTTGTGAACCCCGACCTCTGCAGAGGGATATCGACATATGTGATTGGTTGGCATACAATCCAAATTAAGTTGGATTAGTTTCTCAATTAACGCAATTTTTTTTTTTTGGATCCAAAACTTAACACTTTAAAAATGCCAAACCTATTAATTACAGGCTAGTGTAGTCATAATGCGTTATACGATAAATTTCTCGCTGTAAAAACGATTTGAGGGTTTTCTTTTTGATTAGACCCTAGGATTGGTTAAACAATTGTTCTTTTTATAAGACACATTTAGCGTGGTAGTCCTTGAAGGACTCATATGTGGTCGGAGAACATATTCAAATTTGTAATCCTTGTAGGATTCAAATTATATTCTGGTAGCCACTTGACTTGATTATGTCAAGTTAACAATCCTTCATGTGTTTTTAGAAATTTGGTACAAAACCAAAAATCCGGATTAATTAGTTGATGCTATGAACTTTATGGGTCTCTTGAGGAGTCCTTAAAAACACAAAAATCCACGCTTTAGCAGCATGAATTCTATTTTTTTTTTCTTTCTTAAAACTGCAGTTGGAATTATGCTAGCTTAAACTCATCTTTTAAATAGGCTAGAGTTATTATTTTGATGCTTTTCCTTTCTAAAACTCATATAGTTGGGTTAGCATCCATATTTACGTCAAAAGTTGTACTCTTTTCCCTTTATTTCAGGTTTTATCCCATGTGGTTTTCCTGACAAGGTTTTAACGAGGCAACATCTCGTTGACGTTTGATTTTTTTTCAAAAATGTTGATATTTGTGCTCTTTTTCCATCGTCCAAATTTTTTCCCATTGGGTTTTATTGGCAAGGTTTTAGTGAGGCAATTTATTCAACATGGTGGTCATCCAAGGGGGAGTTGTATAATTTGGTTATTTGGTGGATTCCCACCATTAACTAGGTCATTCTGTTTCGTTAGACCACATCAACATAAGAACCATTAGGAATTTGGATATCATTCTGATCCATATATGGTATGATCACAAACTTTACTCACCTATGGTACTATAACTGCATATTGGCACTTTGGTGAAGAAACCACATCAACTGCTTTTGCAAATCATCTCCGAGAAGCTAGGAATCCAAGAAGCAAGTCCTCAATGTACTTAAAGAAGCGTGAAGACTCGAGAACACTACCATTAGAAGACTAACACAAAAGAATACTTCATTAACTTGGAAATTTCTCACGAAAACATTGTTATCTCCAAGATTCAAGAAATTCGTTTATCAAATTGGCTCGACTCGAAGATTTGCAAGTCAAGATTTAACTAAAGTACTTATCAGGGGGAGCATCATAGTAAAAGGTATTTTATTGGACTATCACGTTGTACTCTTTTTCCTTCGTGAAGGTTTTGTCCCACTGGGTTTTTCTTGTCAAGGTTTTAATGAGGCAACATATGCATATCCATCTCCGTTCTAGGTTTACTCACAATTAGACTCTTTTCCCTTCGATCAGGTTTTTTCCCTTTAGGGTTTCCTGACAAGGTTTTAACGAGGCAATTAGCTTAGACACAATGTCATCAGGGGGAGTGTTATAAACGTGTAATTATGTTAAGAATATCTAGGGTGATCGTTTATTAATGGGATGCTCTTGTGTACAGCCCTATAAATAGAGGCTCTAATGTTTGTCTATAATACACATCTAATGGAAATTCTCTCTTTTTCTCTCTCTATTTTGTGGCTTCGTTTATATTCACAAGACTAAGTATTTTTTTTCTTTTTTGTTTTCGGATTGGAGTGCTCTTAGTAAAATATGTGATGATCTTCTCATCCGGGTGCCTTAAGTAAAACACAATTTAGGGCCATTTTAGAGCCCGAGGTTGATCACCAAGTTTGGTCTCTTGTTTGCTTTCTTCCATTTCCCAGTTCCTCTTCCTCACAGCTAGATTCTGCAGACACAGGTACTAAGCTTCTTATTCTTTTTTTCTTTCTTTCTCCGTCTCTAAATTCGGATTATCTTCATCCTCCTTGGCACAAGGGTAACTAGAAGAACCCTTAAACCCCAAAACCCGGCTAGTTTTTCAATCCAATTTGTTACTTAGGGCATTTTTTCCCCTCACTGATTTGACTAACCCAGATTTTTAAATCTCTTTGTTTTAGAATACCCATCTTATAGTAGATTTTTATGGTTCATAAGATTTTGATATTATTGTGGAGGCTGATTTTAGAGAAAAAAATAGGTCTTAGATTTCTGTAATTTGAGAAATGTATTGTCTAATTGATTGAACTGAATTGAATGTTTCATTGGTCACTAGTGTAAGGAGATTGGATCAGTAGTTATAGAATCACAATATCAATCCTAAGCCGGATTTAATGTTATTATACTTGTTAAAACATTCCTGTAAAGGTCATTTTTTCTGGAAAGCAAGAGTAGGTATCAAATTAGATAGAGTGAGGTTCTGTATGAAATCGACTTGTTTAAATACAGTTTCAGATGTCTTCTATCCAGTCAATCTTAATAGAATCAGGATTCCGGTCACATATGAGTTGTTTACTTACCTGAAGTAGGGAAGCTACATGATAATGTGCCTAGGAGCCCTATGTGATATGTCATATATTCCTTGAAATTTAAAAGTGTATGTGATCGTTTTAACGTTTTAGTTCTGATGATTAGAAACGATAGTCTGATCTTGACTTAGTTTACGGCACCTAATTACAAGAGAGCAACAGACTAAATTAGATGAGAGATCAATAGACAATATTTCAGAGATTAAAAAAATTCTATGTTTCTTAGTTCTTACTACATTATCTAAGAATCATTTATCATGTAGAGATTTGACAACTTTACAACTGCTTGTAGTTTTTCAATTACAATTCTTCTATATTTGGTTCAGTGCTTCGAATATTGGTGGTCTAATACTTCAATTTGCAAAATGCAATAAGTACTACATGCATAATTTTCAACTGTAACATGTACGCAGTCACACTCAGTGCAAGAAGAATTCACATAAATAGAATACAAAAGTATAAGTTGCAGGAAAAATAACTGATTACCTTGACAGGAAACACGCCATTAGGGAGTTTGGAAACCAATAGCTCCCTGAGTCTCCTAACAGCCAGGTTTGCTAAGATGTCAAGTAATGGCAAGAGCCTTCTGTTTATAAAGGGAAGTCAGGTGTATAACATAATACTGATCTCAAACCCTTTTGTACTCACTTTTAAGCTTAGACTCACCTGTGGTTCTTTTCTTATCTTCTTCTTACTCTTTTTCTTTTGCCTTTTGAACTTCTCCCAAATCATCTCTTGTAGTTGGATTCCAGATATTGACCTGCGATAATCTACTGTTCATTGTCTCCCATCCTCGATGGCTAGATCTGAAAACTTCTTTAGAGGTTTCGATCCCTCAGGGCACCATTAGTGTTGGATTTTTAGAGTGGTTATTATTGGTACATTCGTTGTAGTAGAAAAAGAATAACAGAAAATGCATATGTTGGATTCCATGTGTATTTCCTATAGTTGGGTGAATAACATCTACTGTAATGTTGATTTCTGTTTCATGGAGATTCATATCTTAAATCAATTGATGAAGTGTTTTACTCATGGGGTTTGAATCTTACGAGGGATGATTTGTCCTCTATAAAGACAATGATAATAGGTTATGTTCATATTTTCTTCTTACTAAAGTTCTTTTTTTTTTGGCGAAGAACATTATTAATGGAATGTCATGTATAAATTGTAAGTAAGTTGTAGTGTAAAGCAACAATGTAGGACATTTGGAAGTTCAGGCATTCATATATTTTGCTTATGTTGCAATTCGTGTTTTTCTTTTCTGATGTTCTGACTGTAGATTGTTTTTTCAGGTTTACCTCAATCAAAGATGAATATAATGAATAATCTTTCTTCAACTTTATGTAGAAGAGGGAATCTGCGAGAGCTGATTACCAATGTTTCCGTCTATAGTGGTCTTTCTGGTAGAATCCTGTCTATCATTTTAAGTTTTTGTGTTCATTTTTAGTATCAACATCAAATTTAAGGTGTCACTGGTATCTAATACTGTTGTTTATTTTTTTTAGATGTAGCAGCAGAAGGAGGACTAGCAAGTTTGATGGTCAGACGGTGGGCCACAAAAAAGGCTGCCGGATCGTCAAAGAATGGTCGTGATTCTAATCCCAAGAATTTGGGAGTGAAGAAATTTGGCGGGGAAGTAAGTGTTACGAGTCGTCATGTTCATTTAATTCTTTTATGACACGATTTATCGAACCGTCACGTGCAAAGTAATCTCCTTTCTGATTGATGTCATTCAAACCTTGCCCATTCAAAACCTTACTGTTATCTGTGTCCAACCCTAGAATGAAGTGTTTGACACTGTGAGCAGGAAAAGCCAAAACTAACACGACAATTCTTACTATAAATTTGACAAAAGCAATTGTTTCACTTTTACGTTGTATTTTATTATTCTGATATGGTTACATATACACAGATATGAGACACTGATTTAGAACGATATAGTAAGGTCAAGACCATTTTGTCCAGTTACACACGATGCATAAACAAAATCAGACATTATCATGTGCAAGTACTCGCTGTAGTGTCTTATTGTTGGACATGACTGTCCACGCGTTGGCGTGGCCAAATTGTAGAACGTAGTAGAGTGTCCATTTACTTAGATGTTTACTGATGATACTTTGAAATTGATTTTGTGCAGCGAGTAATTCCTGGAAACATAATAGTACGTCAGCGGGGCACAAGATTTCATCCTGGAAACTATGTTGGAATCGGGAAGGATCACACCTTGTTTGCGCTGAAAGAAGGGAATGTTAAATTTGAGCGTCATAAGCTGAGTGGCCGTAAGTGGGTTCACGTCGAGCCCAAAGATGGTCATGTGCTTCACCCTGTCTATTCCAATAATCCTAAAGAAGGTCATATTATCTATGCCGATAAAACCCCTGTTGTACTAGAGACAGCTAAGGCTTAAGGTTTAACATTTGGAAAACAGCGATGAATTTGTTAATCCCTGTTCCCATAGAAGATTTTGGAGCACTGTTCATTGCCTTTTTACTTTTATAGGGAAATTTCAGGGTTTATTTTCTTCAGCTGGGTAATTTTTTTACTGGGATTTTGCGTTACTCTTTGTTTCAGCTCCTTCTCTGTTTTTATTCACAGAAACAGTTTCTTATTATGAATATACCATCGGAAAATAGAAACCCTTTGGCTATATATACGTCTGCTTGTTTATTACAATTGTTGAGCATATATGATTTAACCTTGTAACATCACTAGTAGGGACCATGAGACGAGACATGAAATAGGTTTAGATATCTAAAGCCATAGGAAGAGAGAATCTACTAAACCAATTTTTCTGCCCCTCCAACTGTTCATACTCCTCTCTCTGTCCGTCTTGCATATCACACCTGTGTCTGCTTGCCCTTCAGTTTCTCCATGCTCTTTAAGAACAGCTGAAAGGTGCAAATTGGGGGTTCAGCTGTGAAGATGATCTTAATATAAGAACAAGAATTGAACCTCGTTTGTTCTTGATGCAATTAGATCAAGGCTTAGGAAGAACAGGGTAAAGAAGATTAGAGAGCTTTTATTTTATTTAATGAACCTCATTGATAGGAAGTGGCTTGCTACTACAAATATCCAGGTAGCTGGATATGAAAAAAAAAAACCCCAATTTCCAGGCCCCTTGGTATATAACCAGTGTCTGAAAAATTGAAGTATTGAATGTGAGACTAAAAACAACAATGAAAGGGAAATTTGGAATAACTATAAATAATCAGTACTAGGCTAACCAGAACTAGCCATCTACTTAGATTAGTTTCTTCAACTCAACTATCACAACACTGATATTATCTTTACTTCCTCTAGCCATTGCAACATCAGCCAGAACTGCCGCAGCGAATGCAGCATTACAAGTATGATCCAAAAGTGATGAGGATATCCTTCTTACTTTACCTTCGAGGCATTTCTTTGCTATTTGACAAGCCATCTTGTTTGACATAACATCCCATAAACCATCACTAGCCAATATCAGAAACTCATCGCTTTTGTTTCGTTTAGTTATCGTGACCTCCGGGACAGATGCTACAAATGGTTTGAGGTATCGATCACCTGCACAAAAATGAAAACAAGTAACTGCATTAGCCCATCAGCCTAACAAGTCCGTGCTGTTGGTTTTTACTTTCGTCATTTGGTAGCTAATTGAGCTGAAACGTTTACATCTGCCTGCCTGGTTTAGTTTCAGACAGGGATTTTCGGTAATCTTAATTGTTAGTATAATTCTATGTTCATTTTTTGTTTCTCTCTTTTGTACTCTCTTTTGTAACTACAAAGGAACAGCTTACAAGAGGATGATCTGTTTGATTTTACCTGGATTTGTCACCAAACCAGCAGCAGCTTACAAGTTATGGTACAAACTACAAAATGTGAAACTATAGTTTGTAAGAGCAACTGCAGTCATGAGACTAAAACCAAAGACTAAAAAAAAACCCAAAAAAATTTGGTTTACTCCGTGCTGTGACACTACGGTGCATGAGCAAAAATTTGCTCGGGCCATCAGGCGTAGTTTGAAACTACGCCCCATTTTCTTTTTGTTCCATTTTCTTTTTGTTTTTTTTTGTTATGGGGCGTAACTTTGAGTTACGCCCCATCATCAGGGGCAATCCCCACAACCCGCTCCATCAGGCGCAATCCTAGACTACGCCCATTTTTTTTTTTTTTTTTTTTTTATGGGGCGTAACTTTGAGTTACGCCCATCATCAGGCGCAATCCCAACACCCGCTCCATCAAATAACTTTAAATTACGCCCAACTAAAGACTAAATATGGTCTGGGTTTTGGTTATAGTCTGGTGTTTGGTCTTTAGTCCTTCTCCACTGCGTCTGCTTTTTACTAAAAAAATTGGTTATACTCTGCGACCGTGGATGCTCTAAGAGATATAGGAAATATAGCATTGTTATAGCACCTATGGATCTAGAGGTAGCAAGTACACCGAGAACGCGGAATCCGTTCCAATCGATTACCGTTCCTCCAGCCGCTTCGATTCTTTCCATCTCGTCTTTCCTGTCAGGCTTAAACTGCAAATTAATCTGATGACACGTTGTATACTACAAATTACACTTTAAAAATAAAAAGTAGGAAAAAGAAAAGCTACCTTATGATCTTGGGAAAGTGGGATCGGTGGTGAGCCAACACGAGACAAGACAGCCCTAGAATCACCACAATTAGCAACAATAATTTTATCTTTACTAATCAAAGCAACCACAGCCGTTGATCCTGTAGACTTGATACGTTGATTTTCAACTTCTTTTTCACTTACTTCTCCATCCATTTTTTCAAAGCAACTCACCATAGTATCCTCCCACTCGATCTCATCAAGATTTGATGATACGGTCTCATTCACCAGTATCTTATGTAACCGTTCACAACATAGGTTTGCTACAACGGAGCCACCATGTCCATCATACACAGCAAAAAAATCATAACTCACTTCTCCATCATGATCATGATTACATGGACGGACATTATTTGATGAAGGTAATAAGTTTTGTACTACAGTAACAGCATCTTCCATCTCCGGTCTTCCACCACACACAGAAACAGAACCGTGTGAGACGCTGACGCACTGTAGAATATCTCTGCTTACGACATCACCACCACCACCGCAGATTTCATTTCCTCCGGACGATACTAATATGCCAACCGTTGATGTTGTTGTTGTTGCTGTTTCTGTTGGTACATCTTTTTCGAATAATATTCCAATGGGCGGTGGTAGAGATGATCCACCCGTCTTATTGCTATGATCATGATCATCTACTATTATTTTCATTGAATCCATTTATGATTGATGTTGATGATAAATAAAATTAAAAAACTAAAATATCATTCTCCTTTTATAGAACTGTCGAGTCAAAAGAAGTCAAAATAAAATAAAAATGAACAAGTAGGATGTGAGTCAGTGCATGCATAGGATTTGACATCTGTTTGGAAATTTTACATAGAGATTGAATTTGGTATAGACACGAGATAAGAAAATGGAGGTAAGGGAGCAAATCTTCTGCATGTTATGGAGAACGGACACTCCTCATATGATATGTGGCCGCCTCAGATTTGTGTTTAACGTAGGGACACACGCGTTTTCGTATCAGATGAACCCTATTATACCTCGCGTTTTCAGGGGCCACCCAAAAAGAATTAGGGGCCAACAATAAGATAAAATAGGGTCACCAAAACCTAAATCGAAGCTAGCCCTTATCTCGCGTATTTTGTAATGGAAAAATTGCCATTCAACAATCGGTAGTAAGTGTGTTACCTTAACCTCCGAATATACTCAATTTTCGAATTTTAGTACTACCGTAATCGGTAGTAAGTTTGACTTCCGAATGTATATTGGCCCTAAAATGAGATTTTGTCAAAATTCTAAAATTTTTGTACTTCTGTACTACCATAATCGGTAGTAAAGTGTGTTACTTTAACCTCCGAATATAATAAATTTTCGAATTTTGGTACTACCATAATCGGTAGTAAATTTAACTTCCGAATGTATATTGGTCCCAAAATGAGATTTTGACAAAATTCTAAAATTTTCGAACTTTGGTACTACCATAATCGGTAGTGAAATGTGTTACTTTAACCTCCAAATTTTCGAACTTTGGTATTATCATAATTGGTAGTAAATTTAACTTCCGAATGTATATTGGCCCCAAAAAGTGATTTTTCCAAAATCATAAAATTTTTGAACTTTGGTACTACCATAATCGATAGTAAAATATGTTACTTTAACTTCCGAATATACTCAATTTTCGAATTTTAGTACTCCCATAATCGGTAGTAAATTTAACTTCCGAATATATATTGGCCCCAAAATGTGATTTTGCCAAATTCCTAAAATTTTCGAACTTTGGTACAACCATAATCGGTAGTAAAGTGTGTTACTTTAACCTCCGAATACTCAATATTCGAATTTTGGTACAACCATAATCGGTAATAAATTGTGTTAATAAGCGATGTTTATTATCACCGATTGTGTTCAGGGCCCCAAATTCAAAATTTCAAAACTTAATAAAATTTCGAAATTTTATACTTTCACAATCGGTAGTTAACGGTGTTCATTATCTACCGATTGTACGTAACTTTTAGTATAGAGATATTGAATTTTTGAATCACGAATAATCGGTAGATACGATCAATTTACCTACCGATTATGGTTGATGTTCTTTATTTCTGAAGAACATCAACCATAATCGGCAGGTAAAACTTACTATTATCTACCGATTATGTTTCTACTACTGTAAATTCAAGAACACAACCATAATCGGTAGGTAAAATATATTTTTATCTACCGATTATGTTTTTTTTGTTTGTTTGACTAATTTTTTCATAAATCCAAGAAAATTTTCTGATCAAAATATTGATTTCAAGTAATCAAATCCTAATTTTGAATCACAACTACTATCATCTATTTGTTTTGTTTGTTTGACTAATTTTTTCCTTTTGATGTTCTAAGTTTGAACTTTAAGGTTAATGGATTTTGGGTTTTAATTTTAAACAATTAATCATAACATTTGGTTAATCGACGATCTTTGTTTTCGATCAAAATTATAATGATGAATTTTTTTTTTGATGAGTATAAAAAAGAAGAAGAGGAGGATATAAAATTAAAGGATATATATTTAGATTTGGTATAAAGGTGAGGGATAATATAGATAATTCTCTATTTAAGACACCCCTTAACCCCCTTTAATGGATGGGTATAAAAAGATGGCCCCTAAAAATGTTAGGCTATTACGGGTTTAAACATTTGGTTTTGAAGGCTGTTATGGATTTATATGTCCCGTATGTAGTAGATAAGGGGAGAACCTAATCTATTATGAAAATACCAAAATATCCTTTACCCTAAATCAAAACTAAATTTGTCTAACCTAAAATAATCTAATCTTTCACACTAGTTAATCGAGGACATTTCAGCCATTAATAAAAATGGTAGGCTAAGGGGTTTTGTTGAGTGCTATTTGATGACTTGATTTTTTCATTTTGTGAGCCCTCAAAATTAAATCCTTAGAGCCCCTATAATAGGGTTCTATCAGATACATCCATGATATTATTTGCACGCGCTGGGACGGAGCTAGAACATATATGCTCTAAGGTCAAATAAATATTTTCTAGCCATTTGCGATTTTCACTTTTTTTTACCCGTATGTAGGCTACACTTCAAAGTAATATGGAAGCTCGCATGATATAAACACTTACCATTCCGGTTAAAGTGCGATATTAATGGTATTGATATATATTTATTGATTTCATAACGTGTGCGCGTCCTTGTTTATTGAATTGTCCATGGCCACGTCCGTGTTGTCGTGTCTGCGTACGTGCTGCCCATCGTTATTTTAATTTTTTTTTTTTTTTTGCTAGAAAAAATGCATGTATTACGAAAAAAGGAGTTACATAGCAGAATTGAGGAAAGCTGGAATATTACCCAGCCATTCCCCCGAGGTTCTAGACCTTCTACTAAATTTAGTCATTTATCACTAGCCCTAAATTGTTCCTACGCAAGAATTCGAATTTAACAAAGTTAAAACTCAAAGAAATTGAATTCGTTATTTTAATCGTTATTTTAATTTTGAATTGGTTTATTCACCGGTTTGTTTTAAGGAAACAGATTCAATTATTACTCAAGCCAAACTAATAATTAGGGTACTATCGTGAAAAAACGTAAAATAAATGTTAACCTATGCACCCATGTATAAGATATAAAGTCATTAACATGAGGTTAGTAAATTGAAAATTATAGAGAGTTCAGAGAGATTTTAAATCATTTGTTGTTCGTTAGAGATTTTATAAAATTCTTTTTTTTTTTTGCTCGATAAAGAAAATTAAATGGTGTACGCAAGGACCTCATGTTGTATGCAAGGACCATTGGCCACCTCTTTATAAAATTCGTCTTTGGGAGGATAAATGGTGTACGCAAGGACCATTGGCCACCTCTTTCCCCAGGTTGTATGCCATTTCTAACGGAAAGAATTGCTCCTTGCTTCAGCTCTTTAATCCAAATGACTATGGCTGCCATTGGAACCTCGAGATTGGTCGTAGGCGCTTGTATGATATAGAGATCGCCGAGTTTACCCAGGTAATCAATCTTCTTAATTCCATTATATTTTTGCCCGCGAGGAGGATGTTTTAGTTTGGGTGGGCGACAAGTCTGGTGTCTTTTCATCAAGTCACCTTATGATAACGACGACATTTCTATCAATAATGTTGTGTTTCCTAAGAAGAAAATATGGTCTCGTGCTTGGCCCCATAAGGTAGCTTTCTTCTTGTGGCAAATGGTGTTAGAGAAGCTCCCAACTGTTGATAATCTTCAAAGAAGAAATACTCCGTTGGTTGCTTTTGATGGTAACTCAACTTCTTCTCTCTGTCCACTTTGCAATTTGGTGCCTGAGTGCGGCAAACATTTGTTTTGGGATTGTGTCTATACAAATCAGGTGTGGGCTTATTTTTTTTTCTCAGGCTAATTCTCAACTTCCTTCTATTTGTTCCCTCTTAGACCTTTTCAAGACTTGGAGTCAGTTCTCTATCTCCACTAGTGGTAAGGAGATTTGGAAACGCCTTCCTGCGAGCATTTGTTGGAATGTGTGGCTTGAAAGGAATGCGAGAATCTTCACTGGGAAGAAGAGATCTGTAGAGGCTACCATTGTTGAGTCTAAAATTAGTGCTTTCCACTGGGCTACTACTATTCCTTCCATGGTTGGTTATCGTCTCAATGATGTAATATCCAACTGGAGGGCTTTATTTTTTGATCCTCCTTAGTCAGTTCTCTTTGTTTTTGGGTTTCTTTCTCTCTTTTTCCCTGTTTGGTGGCTCTCTGCGTTGCAGCTTTGTAATTTGCCCACTTTTTTTTTTTAATTTATAAAATTCTTTTAAACTCCCTCAATATCGAACATGATTTTATTTAAGTTTCTCAGTTAAGATTTTTAGAAGGCTCTTTAAATGCTCATGTTATTGGATATGGACTTTAAAGTCACATATTTCTAATTTTGAAGGACTTTGTGTATCAAACATTTTAACTAATGATTAATGAAGCTACGACGTATTATCCTCGAGCAAATATATTTTGACACCTTGGTGTAGGACAACAATGCAACTTATTTTGACAATGAATACATATTTTCCTAGGTATTCATGGTATTTTTGTTCACATTGTACCATGCACCATAAAAATTGGTAGATGTTTTGAATTTTTGATTAGATAATATTTTTTTTTTTTTTTTGTCTATACAAATCACAAAAATCCTCTACAAATTCACTACCTATAAGAGCAATCACAGTCGAGAAGTATAACTAAAAATTTGGTCGAAAAATCAAGCGCTACGGAGAGGAGTAAAGATCATATACCAGACTAAAACCAAAAACCAAACTATATTTGGTCTTTGGTTTGGTCTTTGGTCGGGCGAAGTTTAAAGGTTGCGCCTAGTGGGGCGAAGATTAAAGTTACGCCCGAATTTAAAAAAAAAAAAAAAAATGGGGCGCAACTTTAAATTTCGCCTGATTGGGGCGCAACTTAAAGTTGCGCCTGATGATCGGGCATAACTTTGAATTACGCCCGAATTAAAAAAAAAAAAATAATAAATAATGGGGCGCAACTTTAAAGTTGCGCCTGGGAAAAAAAAAAAAAAAAAAGCCCCACCAAATTTGGTTTTCCCACCGTAGCGTCACACCACGGAGTAAACTCATTTTTTTCAATTATTTTGGTTTTTAGTCTTTGGTTTTAGTCTCCCTAGTTGCTCTAAGTCATAAAAACTCTCTAAATCACCTATATTAGTACTCTCGTAGAATCATTATAAATCTTTAGATTTTTATAAAATCTCCACGAATTACCCGTGTATATATTTTTGGAGATAAGTTTTTTATCGGAAACACAATAATAATCACAATAATAATCATGTATATTGTATGGTATGACAAATGTGTAGGGACGGACTTATTGAAGAGCTAACCGTAGCTAAAGCCCCGTTAGCTCTCCCGATCACGGGCTTATCATGTGTATTAGCTCGGGTCTGAAAATATTTTCAACTCTCATCGGTCCATCCCTACAAAAGAACCATTTTTTAGGGACCACGGTTTTTTTGGGACCATGGTTCTATTTTTAGTAAGATATTTAGAAGTAAATCTAAGTCACCTCTTATCTAGATATTTCTATTAATATATAAATTACCTTCCTAATTAATTTTGGGTAATGATTAGTTAGTGTTAATAATAGTTAGTGAAATGATTAAGTTAAAGATAATTAGTGAGATTAAAAAATCAGGTGGGTTTTTTTAAAAAGGAAGTAGAATTATTGAGAGAGTAAAGTTAGAGAAGATGAAGAAGTAAAACATGAATTTTACCAACCACAACCGGAGGAAGAGTATTTGGGTACCCAGGTATGCTTCAAACTTAGATAATGTTGGTTGAATTGCTCCAAATTTTCCAAAAAAATGTAAATTTGTGAAGTAGATTTGGGCTTGTTCGGTTACCTTGTGTGAAGAACAGGTAACCGAACTCATCTGAAAGTGTAGTTCGGTTACTTTTTCCAAACACGCAGGTTACCGAACTCGTTATTAATGGTGGTTTTAAGAAGTTCGGTTAACAGACATGTTATCGAACTTTGTTTATAGGATTTCCAGAGTAATGTTCGGTTTGGCCGCAATGTTACCGAACTTTAGGGTCTACAAGTTCGGTTGGTTCGCAACCTATATGTAACCGAACTTCGCGTTGATTAAGATTTTACCAAGTGTACAAAGTTCGGTTGTTTCGCAAACTTATATCTAACCGAACTACACACAATTAGTTAAGAGTTCGGTTTGTCAAGGTTTTTTGCGAACAAACCAAACATAGTGGGACAAGTTCGGTTAAATTGAAACTCAACATAGTGGGAAAAATAACACAGTTCGGTTACATTAGATTTTTTTTTTTTTTTTTTGTAATATTGGTAAAGTTCGGTTAGAAAATAGTTTTAGCCTTCTTTGCGAACCAACCGAACATAGTAGGCAAGATTTTTGTTAAAGGGAGAGCAAACATGGATCTGAGGAGAGCGAAAATCGTAATCGACTCACTAACTGGGTCGATTTGTATACTGAGTTAATTTTTGATTTTTTTTTGTCTAAAATGCCCTTTACCCTCACTGTTCTTATTAACAGGTTAACCTACGGTATAGTTTTTGGAACGGAAATTCAAAGGGAATAAGATCATAATTTTTTTATTATCATCACCAATAACCATAACGACGTTAAAACCTAAAAACCAAATCATGACCACTTACCTTGGTGATTTGATGGGAAACCAGGAATTGAAAAATACAACATACGGTGGGAATAAAAGAATTGAAAAGGGTTTATCTCGATGAATTGCAATTAATGCATTACAATTAATGCGCTTGTCTTATTTGACTAGTTGTTTTCTGTTTATATTGGATCATTCTTTGTGTATAAGTTCATTGTAGTTGGGTTCGTAATGGAGGAATCATCGGGGTTAAATAAAGCATGGAAGAAGCACCCGATAAGGCCAGATAAAAATTAGTGATGGTTGCATACATTTCTAACTTTTTCGCGTGACTATCGATCAATGATCACTGAATAACTGGTTATGGTGAAATGTGGATTTGCCCTGTATAGAAGATGAAGTAAGTAGAAAGAAGCCGCTTAACTGCTTAGGAACTTAATTTGTGAGTTAAGTTGGGTTGGATCCGTATGCATTTTAGGGGATCATGTGATGGATAAACTTGTCCGAGTTAAAATTCATTATGTTAGTGAGTCAACTATGATTTTCGCTCTCCTTGAATCCCTTTTCGCTCTCCCTTTAACAAAAATCGTAGGCAAAGTTCGGTTAAATCAAAATCAACATAGTGGGAAAAATAGCACAGTCCGGTTACATTTGATTTGATTTTTGATTTTTTGATTTTTTTGTAATATTGGTAAAGTTCGGTTAGAAAATAGTTTTAGCCTTCTTTGCGAACCAACCGAACATGGTGGGCAAAATTCGGTTATATCAAAAATCAACAAAGTGGGAAAAATATCACAGTTCGGGTACATTTGATTTTTTTTTTTGTTGTTGTAATATTGGTAAAGTTCGGTTAGAAAATAGTTTTAGCCTTCTTTGCGAACCAACCGAACTCTGAGTTCGGTTAAGAAAAAATTAATTCGTGATAACCGAAGTGTTCTTCGTGTTCTTGGTTTCAGAATGTTCGGTTAGCAAAATAGTTTTTTTTTTAAACTATTCATAACCGAACATGCCACTATAACTTCCATTTAAACCATATTTTGATGACTACTGCTCAAAATTTCAATCAAAAACGAATTAGAAGTAATGAGTTTGTGGGAAAATACTTATGGATAGGTTTGTTTATAAAAGATTGATTAATCGACGATGAAAATTCAATACATCGACCGTGCTAAAAATTTGATGATTTTGATTAGATTTGTATATGATCAGGGTTAGATGATCATAAATTGATGAAGAAGAGAAGAAGAAAAATTGTAAAATAGAGGAAGAAGAAGTTGTAGATTAACTATAATTTTAATTAGGTAAAAGGGTAAATATGTTAATGATTTAAATTAAGTTATATATATAGAGGTGGTGGTGGTCGGTGGTGGTGATAGTCGGAGGTGGTAGTGGTGAGGGGTGGTGGCGGGAGGAGGTGGTTATTAAGTTAGTTTTAAATTAAATTAGGTTAAGGGTAGGTTAGTCATTTCCACACTTTAGGACACCCCTTTAACTATAGGGAAGGTGGCCTAATAAGACCATGGTCCCCCAAAAACCCATGGTCCTCAAAAAATGGTTCCTACAAAAGTGCAGAAAAATATTTGTTAACCTATAAGTCATGTTAACTTATGTTAGGGGTGGGACTTGGGTCGGGTCAACCCACCCAACCCATGCCCAACCCGAACGTTGGGCGGGCATGGGCAATGTATTTTAAAAGTTTGGGCAAGCTCGGGTACAATTTTAATAAACCCGAGTTAAACTTGGGCAAGCATGGACACAAATATTTCTAACCCGAGCAACCCACCCAACCCGAGGAACTATAATATAATTATATAAATTATTTTTATAATTGGTAGTATTATCTATTAAAAGCAATTTTAGCCATTATCTTCAAACCTAATAATGAAAATATAAATCATATCTATCTCATTATTAATTTTATATTATTGTCAATAATCATAAGTTATTTGGACTAAATACAATAATCAAATCTTATAATTACTAAAATTTGTTATTATCACATTAATAAAAAAATAAATTTAAGACTTAAATTAAGGTCATTAGGGTTTATATGTGTGTGTATATATATGAGTCTATTAACTAACCCCATTCTATGTCCATAATTTTTATGTTGTAAAGTATTAACATGGGTCAACCCGGGGAACCCGAGGAATATAACTTGGGCGGGACTTGGGCAGCACCTCCACGGGTTTCATGGGCAATCTGGACAAAGAATTTCTACCTCGGGTCTACCTCGGCCAAGCCTTCCAACCCGACCAACCAACCCAAGTCCCACCCCTAAATTATGTACCCATATCAAACGGAGATTAGCCCGGTTGGTCAGGAATTGAACTCCCAAATTCTAGGGTTAGAGGTTCAATTTGAACTCCTTGAAAGGAAAAGAAAAAACATTCATGTACCCCTTAAAAATGCCAAGATGGGTAATAGTGGGGGTAATGGGGGTAAGGCAACGAACATTAAACAAACTGGGCCATCCCCCATATGCAACCATCAGCTCTCATGCTCTCTAATTGGACTGATTGGAATTGAGATAAGTATCATTGGAATTGAGATAAGTATCGCTAACCGAACTGGAATTGGAACTTGACCCCAATAATTGGAGAGTTTCCATACGCATTCCTAGTATTATCGATAAATCATCTTAAATCTATTAGATATCACCTTTTTATGAAAGAAGTTAAAAGGCCAAGACAGGTAAGACAATATTTGCAGAGTTTCCATACAAATGAAAGACGATAAAAATCTCTTTTTTCTCTTTGGCTTTTCTTTTTTTCTCTTTGGCTTTTCTTTCTTTTTTTGGCATGGATAGTGATGCAGTAGTGCTACATATGCCGGAAACACCTGATGGGGATCTCGTGAACCCTGTTGGAATTGCAGTTCAAATCTTGGTTGAATCAGCAAATCCATGGATGGTGGGGGCCAGATCAAATTTTTTCAACTGTCAGATTTATCTTCGGGAGAAGGTTATTTTAGAATTGTTGAAGTGATATTTACCAGTGTATCGCGTGCATTGTGCTGAGGCAAGTGTTGTGATCACCTAGGGGAGGCTTTTGAGAGACCCGATTGGGGAGTGAATCTAGACTATCGAGTACAGGTGAGGCCGGCTTGATGACCTAGCCCTATTAAATTTTATTGTTGGAATTTTGGGTTTAGAATTATGAACGAGTGAAAGTTATTTTTCAACTTCTAAATTCCAACGGATATGCCTTTTCATCCACATAATGTGAACACCGCAGTTACTAAGATGTGTTCATGTTCACAATCAATATCCACAGTTTCTATAAAACATACTCCCACCGTTACTTTTCAATACTCCCTCCGTCCCTAATATATAGGCGGAGAGACAAAATTTCTTAAATTAAGAAATTTTATGGTTTTTATAAATTGGGGGATTTTGCGGTTCCCCCTCAAAAAATATATATATATTTTGCAATACCCCCTTTATAAATCGGTAATTGGTGAAACCCCCTTTCTGTTGTAACTGCCGTGACCACCCAGTTAGCTGACTCAATATCAGGATACACGTGATAAAGATAAAGATATTTTCGGATAATTACCCTCGCATGTATTATACTCTCCACACGTTTCAGATGCTCATCGTTCTTTCTCTTTGTTCGGAAAGAGCATTAAACCTGCGACTTGAATCTGAGATATAAACCCAAAATTGCAAATCAATTTAACCAATAGTGAGTTATTTTATTCTTCTTCTTCTATATTAAAATGATAGGATTCTATTCATATCCGATTAACCTAGAAAATATTAAGAAAAAAATAATCCTGTATACCCCTTGTTCTTGACGAAAAACGCAATTGGGGGTATCATCGCTTAACCATAACAAAAATTCGAGAAAAACCCACTTCAAATAAAAATTGGGTATCTGAAATTTAATCATTCAAATATTCAATAAGCTTAACCATTACCACCACATCCAAAATTCATTCAATAAATTTAATCATTCAAATGAATGAAAGAGACGAAGAAGTAACTACTGTTACTGGTGTTGGTTCTCTCCGTAGAAGAGAAACTGGTGATTCATGACTGCATGTGTAGTTGTCTTCATATGTGACAAAATGACACTATGATTTCACCCATATCTTCTGCAACTGTATCTTTCGAGCTTGTGAATGATTGATCGGGAAGATAATTTGATCCTCAAGGATTTCCCAAACAGTAATCTCATAGAAGGAATTTAATTCGACGGGATTTTTTCATTTTTGATCGATTAATGTGGAGGGGAGTATGTACTGGTGTAACCTTGTGTTCTTACTCTCATGTCCGAGGAGGAAGTGGAGAAGATGATGATAATTTTAGGGTTTTTTAAGATCTTTCCTTAGGACCGTAAGATTAGAGGAAGAAAAATTTAAAGGCTAGGAATCATTAGGTAATACAGGGGTATTAATGTCTCACAGAGATATTTCTTTTCTTTTCTTTTTTTGTTATGACACAGGCGTGATGCACGTGCAAATTTAACTAAATAGTAACGGCAAAGTTAACAGAAAGGGGGTTTCACCAATTACCGATTTATAAAGGGGTATTGCAAAATAGCTATCTTTTTTGAGGGGGAAACACAAAATCCCCCTTATAAATTTTCATGTTTTTTCCTATTTTTACCCTTTGTCTTATTATCAATACAATTTCCCATACAACATAAATAGGGCCATATATGTCAAAAAAACACCTTGAAACTAGAACTCCGCCTATTTAGTGGGACTAAGAAAATCAAATATTCCGCCTATATAATAAGGACGGAGGGAGTAGGTTGGTTTTGTTTTTAGAGAAAATTAAGGAAATTAAGAGAACTAATCATTGAAAGTGGTCTCATGACACTTGTCAATAAAAGAAGTGAAGTGAAATGGTCCCCATGACACTTGTCAACAAAAGAAGTAAAGTGAAATGGTCCACATGACACTTGTCATCAAAAGAAGTTAAGAGAAAAGTGGTCCCAGAAAACTAAAGTAACATTTGACTTTCCCTAGGAAACCGGCCTATTTTTTTGAAACTAATATTTATAGAAACCAGCATATTATTTAAGAACGGAGGGAGTAATAAAATGATTAAACAAGTAAAATATGAAGATAGATAGAGGTCAAGGCGCTTTGAGACGATTTTCCAGGCGATGTTGACTAAAGTCAAGGGTTTCAAAATCGATTCCAGTTCTCAATCTTAGATTGCCTATTGATTCTTTGTTTCATAATTGATTCTCCATGATTGGTGTTCAAAAAAACATCTATTAATGGAGTCAGGTCTTAAGAATGGGACTACGAATGTATATTTGAGTTTTCTAAATGAAGATAACCAAAATGAAGGTAATCTTTCTTCAGTTTTTCCATCGATTGATATTTCAGATGCTCTTTTTGATGAGGGTTTAGAGACGTGGTTATATTCATTAATTTGAAGATTGGATTTCCAGAAGGTCAAGTTCATAGATGCAGTGGCTATTTTGAGAAATCAATGGAAGCTAAGAGGACATTGTTAGTTAATACCACATGGTAAAGTTTTCTTCACTATCAAGTTGGATAGTGAAATAGATAAAAACTCCATCAAATCTGGGAGGTGGGAGGTTGGGAATCATTGAAATTGAAAAATTGGGAGGCTAATTTTCGTCCCGAGAATCAGAGAATATCATCGACACAAGTGTGGGTAAGATATCCTAGTCTTCCTCTTGAATTTTGGAAAGAGAACATATTATTTGAAATCAGTAGAATGATTGGTATTCCACTTAAGGTGGATGATGCAACCTTAAAATGTGAATATGGTTTTTATGTTAATGTGTTGGTAGAAGTGAATTTTGCAACAATTATTCCTGGTAAAATTTGGATCAAAACAAAGTTTGAAGGCTTTGAACAAAAGGTAGTTATTCCAAAATGTCCTAAATTCTGCAATCACTGCAAAATCTTAGGCCATTTGGTGACTGAATGTCATATGAAAGTATCTATTAACAAGGAACATGAGAGTAGTAATACTAATGGCAGTAATGATCAATTTAAAGCAAAACACAATGAAGGTAAAAGTGGAAATAATAAAGGAAAGAATAATGGGTCTAAACAAGTTGGAACTTCAAGTATTGGGTTTGATATCTGTAAAATGCCCGAGAGAGACTCGTAGTAGATAAAATTGTTATGAATGTGCCAAATCCATCTATTACTAAGGAGGAAATTGTCACACCCCCAAGTAGATTTCAACTATTAATGCCTAAGCAAGAAGAAGGTGAAATTTCTCCAGTAATTCCAAATTCTAGTGTGTTAGAGCATAGCTCGGTTGAACCCACCAAGCGTTGGTATGTCAAGTTTGGTTTTCATATTTTGGTGAATCAAAACTCATTTAAAGAGTCGCTTGATTATGTACTAGAGTCAACTTCGTATATGTTAGCTTGAAAGTATTAGGATATGAGACATTACAAGTATTGCGAAGACTTGAAGAAGTGAAGAAGTAAGAAGCTACAACGACAACATCATCCTTCCACTTGAGGTTAGTGATATTTGACTTGAACTGTTTCATTCCCTAACGTATCAAGTCGTGCATATTGAAAACAAAACTGTGAAGCATGAACACTCTAGATAGACATAATATTAAGAATACAATACGAGGTTTATTGCTTAACCATTAAACTTTATAGATAAGACATCGACATAATCATTTAAATGCTATTGTGATTATGTATGGGTATGAGTGAGGATTTCATCATAGGAAACAATATTTTACATGTGTTTTAAGGAAGTAAATTCATGAACTTGTTTTGTGAATCGAAAAGGAAATCGCCAGGCGTTATTGGTATTGTTATTCATTGCATATCTTATGAACAACCAATATATGTGATTAGTATAACCGCTCATGACTTGTTTGCGTTGATAAATCTTCACCTGGTGTGAATGTATCAAGAGTAAGGAGGTAAGGCTAAATAAATCTGTGGAATCTAGATCCAAAAAACGCAACAATTCTGGTGTATGCTTCTTGTGCAAGCAAAAAGGGCATTTACAAAGGCAATGTCCTGATACTAAACAGAGAGAGAGACTGTATAAAATCGGAAAATCAAGATCTAAGTGTAGATCAAAGATCTCTAAAAAAAGGGAGAATTAGTTTCTCGATCATCATGATCTTACATCAAGATTAGAATTTGAACCTAAAAGTTCAAACGTGATGTCTCCTCAACCATGGAAGAATATGTTGAACTCTTCAGGGGATATATTTCAACAACCAAAAGGTGACCACAGAACTGGTTATCATGGATCCTTACTTGTTACCCTTAAAAGTATATAGTAAGGATATAAATGTAAATATTTTGGATAAAAATATTTCTAAAAATTGAGGTTTCGGTTAAAAATTTAATTGAAATAATATTCTCAAAGATTCTTAAGAAAAAGTTTTAGAACTTATAAGACGGAAGACCTCTTACTTCATTTTCATATAGATTTAACAGTATGTCTACCTTTAGTTGCAACTCTCGCAAAACCGAAAAAGTATGGACTATATTGTTTCCCAATAAGAAACTTCGTCTCAAATCTTCTGATGGTGATTCTGATTCATCTCCAGAACTTCAACAGGATGTTCCTAATGAAGAGATCTCTTCTCTCAATGATAATCTTCTCAAGAATCTTTCACTAAAATTAGATCTGATTTTATGTGAAGTAAGGAACATGGAAAAGGATTTGCGAAAGGAAGTTAAGGAAGTCAATGACAATGTTGTTAGTCTTGAATCAAGACTAGTGATTATAGAAGATGACCGAATCCTAAAATCTTCCGATCCTAGCTTGAACTTTGAAGGATGCTCTAAAAGGCTGAAATTAGAGTTTCAAAAATGGAAAATAGACATCAATTTTTGATTTATTTCAATGATTGTATTAAGTCTATTATAAATAAAACTATTATGAATAAAATTATTTGATTTATAATTTTTCTTGTGATAGTTTTTGATTTACATAGCCTGTGCTTGAATGCTTTATCTTGTTGTTATGTATGTTTATGGGATGTTTGATTTCGGTTTATTACCTTGATATTCAATCTCATAATGTTGTGAACCCTTATGGTTTGGGTGACTTTTTGATTTAGCAGGATTAAGTTCTATCCAATGCTGGTAGGCTTTATCAAAGGATCATGAGGGGTTCTGATAGAAACAATATGTGAAAAAGTCACAATATGTTGAATCGGTTTTGGTTTAACATAAAAGCATATGTGTTTCAAGGGTTTTCAACTTTCGCTTGCAATAGTTAAAAACCGGTTTTCAACCTTTCTCTGGTAAAGGTTGGTTGTTGTTATTCTTTTGTTTTGCATAAGGATTACAACATAATGATATTTCGATATCAATTCTCCCTGGAAGAAGATGCAAACATATTGGAGAAGAGGATGCGAAATTTGAGGTAACAATGTTGTTAGTTAATTGTTTTCCTATTTAAGAAAAGCCTGATTTTTATTTCATATATTTATTGCTTTTGCTTAACAAAATTTCGGTACAATTGATGTTTTATTCCATGATGTGTGTATGGATGTGTGTGTGATTCAATTGGTTCCGGTTAAGAAAAACTATTGTTATCTTGTTTTATTGTCTGGTATCAATTGTTTAGGCTTACAAAATTTCGGTGCAATTGCGGTGCTATAATGTCTATGTTGTTTCAATTGCTTCCGGTTGAGGTGAATAATTATGCAAGTTGATTTATTTGGTTTGGATGAATTGTTTATGGCTTAATGAAAAGGTTTACGGGATGAGTTGTTTAGTCCAATTCGATTCCAGATAAGAGAAACTAAGTTAATTATGATCTTAGTTAGACTTATCAAAGTGGAGGTTTCAGTTATTCAAGTCTAATCGAATGCCTTAACAAAAAATACTAGTTAACAAACCTAGTACTTGTCTTGTTTAAAAGTTAAAGTCTAAGTTATATGGATAATTAGAGCCTGATGAGAAAAATAGAGTTATCTTTATTTTGGTCTTATGAACAAGCGATTGTATTTATACAATCGGTTTAGCAAAGGAACTAAGGTGCTTAGTTGATTTTTGGTTTGCTAAACTATTAGGGAAAATTGCTTTGGGCAATTGTTTCCTTGATAACATATCAAAACAAATTACTTTGTAGTTTTGGTTTTGATATTGGTTATCGGAAATGGTGTGTGGAACCATCGTGCTTAACTCTATAGGTTGCAAGTCTATTTTGAGATTTGTAAGATTCTTTTCGGTTTGTCCTTTATTTTTTTCGTTTCTTTGTCATTTTGTGACAAAAAGGGGGAGAAATATATGGAGTAAACAAGTGATACTGACATTGATTTTATATTGATTGGTATCACTAAAGGAAATTGACATTAGTGCTTAAACGTTTATCTAACGAAAGAGTGAAAGCATAGACTAAGGGGGAGTAACATATCATTACAAAGGAATAACAAAGACGTGCAGATTGATAAAATCTACCTATCTTACCTTTAGGGGGAGTAATATTCTTTGTTATTATAATGTCAACAATGGCATTTAAGGATTGAATATATACATGTTATTGTGTTGTTGAATTGGGAATCAAGCGCATGTGTAATGAATTCTTGTAATTTGTTTAACCATATGATGTAAGAGTTTTGTCACTAAAATTGACAAAGGGGGAGATTGTTAGAGCATAGCTCGGTTGAACCCACCAAGCGTTGGTATGTCAAGTTTGGTTGTCATATTTTAGTGAATCAAAACTCATTTAAAGAGTTGCTTGATTATGTACTAGAGTCAACTTCGTATAGGTTATCTTGAAAGTATTAGGATATGAGACATTACAAGTATTGTGAAGACTTGAAGAAGTGAAGAAGTAAGAAGCTACAACGGCAACATCATACTTTCACTTGAGGTTAGTGATATTTGACTTGAACTGTTTCATTCCCTAACGTATCTTTAAAGTTGTGCGTATTGAAAACAAAACTGCGAAGCATGAACACTCTAGATATACATAGTATTAAGGAACACAATACGAGGTTTATTGCTTACCATTAAACTTTGTAGATAAGACATCGACATAATCGTTTAAATGCTATTGTGATTATGTATGGGTATGAGGTGAGGATTTCATCATAGGAAACAATGTTTTACATGTGTTTTAAGGAAGTAAATTCATGTACTTGTTTTGTGAATCGAAAAGGAAATCGCCAGGCGTTATTGGTATTGTTATTAATTGCATATCTTGTGAACAACCAATATGTGTGATTAGTATAACCGCTCATGACTTGTTTGTTTTCTTCGTAAAACTATTCACAAAGGCCTGACTTATGTATTGGTATGACTTTTATTAGTGAAACCGATCTTAAGTAATCACCTGAGATGGTATGATCGAGTTTGTGATTTTGTGTAAGACCAACTCTGAGTAAAGGGGAACCGATCCTAGTAAGAGGTGCAACACATCACAAAGGGGAATCGATCCTTGTATGAGGTGCAACATATTTTAGCAGAAAGGGGAACCGACTATGGACATGTGCAACACGTTTTTAGGCAAAGGGGAACCGATCCTATGGACATGTGCAACACATTCAAGTTAGATACCGTATATATGTGGGGAACAAATCCTAGTACCTAGTCAACCGAATTTTGGGAAGCTAGTGTGACTATGCACAGTACTCACACGGAGGTAGAACCGAAACTTGTTTTGGTAGAACCGTTAAACCCATGATTGGTGATTGAGTGTTCTTGATCAATCACATAGTTATTGAAAGTCAGATGAACGAATTCTAAACTTGTTTGGAAGTGTAGCAAATTGGTTTCAAGATTGTAAGTATGAAAGAGGATTTACAGAGTAAGGATGTCGACATACTTTGAACATGTGCAATAACCCTTATCTTTAATTGTCCAAAGTTATTCCTTAATAACTAAAGGAAGAAAATCCAAGGATAGAAACATAAATATGTTAAGAATCTTTTATTTAAGATTTTTAATTTTATTTTAGGAAAACGAGAATTAGTAATGTGCATTTACTAGTTGAAGATTTTCCAAAGAGATTTTCGGTCATTATTTTGGACAGCATTTCCGTGAATTATGGAAACCGAATTTGGAATATATTGCATATCTTGAGAATATTTTCGGTTTTGGAAATTCCTTGGTGTCCAAACTTCCTTGTCTATAAATACTTGAAGTTTGCATTTCTACCAAACTAATCCTTCGTGACAGCAAACTTCCTCGGTTGTGTTGTTACTGGTGAAGCCGCCTATTCGGAGAGGAGAGTAACCTAATTAGGCGAAATCTCTTACGGCCGCTCAGTTTAAAGTCTTCTTTGGGATTGAGAAGCTCTATTAGTACCGTTGGTGGGAAACTAGATAAGTGCGGTTTACCTTGTGTTTTCGATTGATTTGATTGAATAACGGCGGTTGAACTTTAATTGCACCTAGTTTGTTTATGCTTGAGAATCTTCTCTTCTGATATAAGATTCACTCAAACTAGATCGAAGTTTCGATAGGGATCTTTAGACTGTTTGTAGGTCTAAAGACGTCTTGTGATAATCCATTGTTAACCGACTCCGTTCTGTGCGTGATTGATCACAAGAGATTCAAGTTGTTGTGTGCAGGCGTTTATTGAAGATCTAAGAAGATTTGAAGACACAAAAGATATTGAAGATTTCTGATTTGGGGTTTATAATCTTCGGTGTGCACAATACTTATTTTGGTATAGAGGATCCAACTATAATCGGTTTATCCTTGTGGTAGATTGGATTGATTAGTTATGTAGATCGGAATCAATACAATTCTTTGTGATTAAAAGTATTGATTGCAAAATCTTAACAATTACCTTTGGTAGTTGAGAATAAGATAGATCTAAGAACCTGACGAAGGAGTTTATTGAGATAATTAGAAGAGCCTTTGTCGAACTCACATCACTTGGTTGAAGAGAGTTGCTACCAAACATATTTGTTGTTCCTTTACTGTTTGGATTACGAACCAAAGGAATTGTTCCAAGTACGTGACTTATTCATAAGTTGGAGGCGTGGGAATACAAGACGGAACTAGGTGAACTATAGGTTTAGTTGCTTGGTCTCAACTATACAAAGTTGGTTTAATTTTTTTTGTAGCGGCTTAATCTCGAGAGACTTCACCTGGACAAGGTCCCGAGGTTTTTTTGCATTTGTGGTTTCCTCGTTAACAAAATCTTGCTGTGTCATTTACTTTTATTTTCCACATTATAATTATTTTATTATAATTAAAGTAAATTACACAAATGTTAATTCCTATTTACTTGATAAACAATCCTATTGTGTTGGTTAAGTCTGAACGTTTTTATCAAGTAAACATACTTCGTTGTTGTATTGTCTCGGTACCCTCGCCTTTTCATAGTGATGATGTGGTAATGGAGGCAACTAAGCTTTTGCAATTGGAGGAGAAAAATACTTTAACTAGAAGTGTGATAAAATTTGTTGATGGTAATACAGGTAGTGTTTCTGATGAGAATGTTCAAGTTACTTCTTGGGAAAATATTGTTGAAAAAGAAGTAGTATTTTCTTCTACTCCTAAACCTGTTGTTCTAGCTGCTTGAAAATACAACTTTAGAAAGAATCTTGGTAAAGGGGGTACCAAGAACCCCCAATTCAAATTATGAAGATTATTTTTTTGGAATATAAGGGGCCTTAGAAGGGTTAAGGCTCAAGAGAAATTAAGATCTTTAGTACATAATTTTTCTCCAACTCTTGTTTGGCTTGCTGGACCAAAGGTGGAGTGTAGTGCTTATTTTTGTCATAATTGAAGTTATGTGGGATGCAGAGTATGGTGATCCATAATTCTACTTCAGGGAAGAAAAGTAAGATTTGGCCAGTTTTGGAGTTCTTCTATTTACCTTGCTCCAAAAGTTGTTTGTCACTAGTGAGATGATTACTATTGAGTTGGGAGGCGTTTTAGTTTCGGGAGTGCATGCCCATGTAAGTTAAGTTCAAAGAAGATTTTTGTGGTCCGAGATGGAAGTTATTAGTTATGTTGCATCATCATGATGCATTAAGCCATTGGGTAGGTGGGCTCGATCTTACAAAATAAATCATTGTGCAATAAACGAAACAAATCGAAGATCGGTGGTGCGCAATGTACGCAATCGTTGTGTGTAATCATTGTGCAAATGCATGAACAAGTGGTGCACAATCATTGTGCAATACAGACGGACCAGTGGTGCACAATCATTGTGCAATGAAACGGAGTCTCGGCAATCATTGCTTGGTCCTTCGTAAATTCATGGCGGGGCCATGAATAGTGAAGCATGTCAATATGCTCCCCTTTTCATACTTGTAGAAATTCCATTAAGACATATATAGAGGGTAGTTGGTTGAAGGTGCATATGCGGACTATGTACCAAGTAAGCTTCATAGCTTAGTTTTAAGAGCATAAATGATGCCTAAGGCTCATTTATAGTTGCGTAGCCTTTCGAAGAGGGTATTTGATGCGTTGGCATCGCTATGCCACACCTGACCCGATGATGCATAATCATTATGCATCTTGGCGGAATGGCCTATACTGGACTGTGGCCATTACTGTTTTGCTAGGCCACAGACCTTGCAAACGATTTGGTTTAAGTTTGTCCCTTCAAAGATGAACTACGGTCTGTGCTTGATCCCTTTGGAGTAGGGAAGGGTACGTAGGCAGCCGCAATGAGTTGCGGATTGGGTCCAAAGACGTTGGCCCTCATATCATCTAAGCTCGGTGAGTTCGACGAAGAGATGATTGTGGCCAGACTTGATGAGGCTTAGTTGCATGCCGTAAGTGGATGCTCATACTTCCTATCAAGTTATAAAGAGTTGGTAACGTGGGAAATGGCAAGGGCTTGATGGTGCGGCCTACGCTAAAGTCCAAGGCTTATACTGGGCAATGACGGATGCTCACTAGCTAGGGAATTCGGGATGAATTCCCTACGTAAAGGCAAAGCCGTAGACGCATGAAAATGCATTGGCATTGGCCTTATGGCCGTAAACCCTTTAAGACAAGGGTAAGTTGGAACGGTGTGGAAGCTAAGTTAGTCTGCGTCATGCTCCACGAGCATGCTTGCAAGGGCAAATGGACGTGCATTTGCCTAGCTTTAAAGGCCCGGAAGTTAGCTTCATCATGACGCATCGGGAGATTACGGCCTGCGGGGCAACGCGCCAAAGGCGTAATTTTCCTATCACAGATGGTATCGTGAGCAAGTTCCGAGAAAACTCTAGGGACTTGTGCGGAGTGGACTCATTGGCTAGTGTTTTCCTTGATGGAAACATAAAGTTGGAGAGTAGGCCAACTTTTGCGCGGAAGAGTTTGTAATCGCTTTGCCGTTACTATGAGAATCGAGTTGAGCTTGTTCAAGTACCGTGAGATTGCCTGGCCTAAGTGGCACCCCACTTACGAGTGGATATCCGGAAGAGCGGGGACGGGGTGGGTAGACAATGGGACTGATCATCCCCACACGTTGGCACCGGCCAAGGGTGTGCGTTGTCGGGCCTCATAAAGCATCCCACTTACGAGTGGCACTGATGACCGTCGTGACCGGTGGGCAATCGATACCCGATCCACACAAAGATTGTGCTAAAATTTTGTCATTTTGATGACATCTTTCAACTTGTGAACCTTAGGGACTTCGAGTGCGTAGTATGGGATGCGCATTCGGATACCCGGTCGAGATATCCTCTTGGCACCGCCAATTGCGATTCTTGGTTTAGTTGTGGGCACTTTTGGATCCTCAGGCAGGTGGTATGGGACATGTGCTCGAAAGATCTAAATTGTTGTTCATGACAACTTGAAGAAACCCGTGATTTCGAGCATCCGAGTATGGGACTTTGCTCATGGAATCCAACTCGAAGAGATTGTCCACAATAGCTTTGGTTTTGAATTTCGGGGACGAAATTTTTTGAAGGGTGTGATAATGTAACACCCCGTGATTTTAGCATGGCGCATGCTAAAAGATGCGCCATTTGCTTGTGATGAAGCTTCATCCAAAGCTTCCGCAGCGTGTGGAAAAAGGTGGATTGGCTTAAGGTTATCGCCAAAATGGCGCATTATGTTTGGCATTTGGCCAAGGGCCAATGTTGCATCATCATGATGCATTAAGCCATTGGGTAGGTGGGCCTGATCTTACAAAATAAATCATTGTGCAATAAAACAAATGATAAGACCGGTGGTGCGCAATCATTGTACGCAATCGTTGTGTGTAATCATTGTGCAAATGCATGTACAAGTGGTGCACAATCATTGTGCAGCAGACGGAACGAGTGGTGCACAATCATTGTGCAACAGAATCCGAGTCTCGGCAATCATTGCTTCTGGTCCTTCGAAAATTCATGGTAACGGCCATGAATAGTGAAGTATGTCAATATGCTCCCCTTTTCATACTTGTAGAAATTCCATTAAGACATATATAGGGAGGGGTAGTTGGTTGAAGGTGCATATGCGGACTATGTACCAAGTAAGCTTCATAGCTTAGTTTCGGAAGAGCATAAATGATGCCTAAGGCTCATTTATAGTTGCGTAGCCAAGAGGGTATTTGATGCGTTGGCATCGCTATGCCCACAACGGACCCGATGATGCATAATCATTATGCATCTTGGCGGAATGGCCTATACGGACCGTGCCATTACCGTTTTTGCTAGGCCACAGCCTTGCAAACGATTTGGTTTAAGTTTCCCTTCAAAGATGAACTACGGTCTGTGCTTGATCCCTTTGGAGTAGGGAAGGGTACGTAGGCAGCCGCAATGAGTTGCGGCATTGCCGGTTCAAAGACGTTGGCCCCTCATATCATCTAAGCTCGGTAGCTCGACGCAAGAGATGATTGTGGCCAGACTTGATGAGGCTTAGTTGCATGCCAGTAAGTGGATGCTCATACTTCCTATCAAGTTATAAAGAGTTGGTAACGTGGGAAATGGCAAGGGCTTGATGGTGCGGCTACGCTAAAGTCCAAGGCTTATACCGGGCAATGACGGATGCTCACTAGCTAGGAATTCATGGTGATGAATTCCTACGTAAAGGCAAAGCCAGACGCATGAAAAATGCATTGGCATTGGCCTTATATGGCCGTAAACCCTTTATGGGACAAGGGTAAGTTGGAACGGTGTGGAAGCTAAGTTAGCTGCGTCATGCTCCACGAGCATGCTTGCAAGGGCAAATGGACGTGCATTTGCCTAGCTTTAAAGGCCCGGATCGTAGCTTCATCATGACGCATCGGGGAGATTACGGCTGCGGGCAACGCGCCAAAGGCGTAATTTTCCTAACCCGTCACAAGTTCCCTTGAAGCCATGGATCATTCTTGGAGATTTCAATTCAATTTTAGCTGAGGAAGAAAAAGTTGGAGGTAGAAATCCTAATAGAAGAGCTATGTTGGATTTTAATAATTGTTTGGATTCTTGTGATCTTCTACAAGCTCCAAAAATTGGATTGCAGTTTTCTTGGTCACATTGTCAGTAAGGAAGACATAAAATTCTTTGTAACTTGGACAAAGTGGTCTTTAATTTACAATGGTTACAAAAATATAGTGACTGGAGATATAAGGTAGGATTGAGGATTGCATCTGATCATGCTCCACTCCTTGGTGGGTGTGTTAATATCCCAAAACCAAAGAATGCTCCTTTTAGATTTCAAAAAATGTGGTTCTCACATTATGAGTTTATGAATATTGTACAACAGAGTTGGTTAGAAGGTATTATTGGAGATATTGCATTTATCTAGATGCAAAAATTGAAGAGGCTTAAAAAGATTCTAAATATTTGGAACTGGGAAGTCTTTGGAGATGTCAATAAGAAGATTATAGAAGATGAAGAAAAAGTTAGAAAAAAAATGTTACTTTCTGATGCTGATCCAACAAATGAAGAAGTTCTAAATAACAATTGGTAGAAGCTCAGAATGAATACAATGGAAGAGAAACTCAATATAATACTCTTCTTCGACAAAAATCTAGAGTGAGATGGATAAAAGAAGGAGCAACTAATACCAGTTTCTTCCACTCAAATATGAAGATAATGCAAGCTAGGAATCTTATATGTGAATTGGAAGATGATGAGGGAAATATTATTTCTGACCAACAACAAATATCTGAGTTGTTAGTTAAACACTTTGAGAAAACATTTGAATATAAGGAAGTTAATATTGTGGAATCTTTACTAGAAGTGATCCCTAAAGTAATAAAAACAGAAGATCAAATGAAGAAAGATTACTTACCTGAAGAAGATGAAATAAAGGCTGCAATTTTTGACATGGATGCTGAGAGTGCACCTGGACCTGATGGCTTTTCAGGTATGTTTTATATGGCTTGTTGGAATATAATCAAAGACAATCTAGTGGTTGATGTGAAGTTTTGTTGGAGGAGAAGATTTATCCATAAAGGATTGAATTCTAATCTTTTAGTTTTAATCCCTAAAGTACAAGGTGCTAAGAATGCAAACCAATTTAGACCCATTGGTTTGAGTATTGTTTGTTTCAAAATATTTACAAAGATTATTACTACAAGAATGAATGAATTCATGTCTAAACTGATTTGTCCTCAACAAGTGGGCTTTATCAAAGATATATGTATTCATGAGCAAGTCTTGTTAGCATCTAAAATGATGAATGAAATGAGGGTGAAAAGAATAGGTGGAAATGTGGGATCGAAGCTAGACATCTCCCAAGCCTATGATTCTGTCAGCTAGGAGTTTTTGTTCATGGTATTACATAAATATGGTTTTTCAGCTAGCTGGTGTGACTGGTTGAAACGTCTTTTTGAATATGTTAAAGTATCTGTGATGATAAATGGAGGCCCTTGTGGATTTTTCTCTATGGGAAGAGGTTTAAAGCAGGCAGATCCCCTATCCCCAATCCTATTTGTGCTTATGGAAGAAGCTTTGAGTAGAGGCTTAACTCAACTGGTGGAGAGTGGTAAGATTTCACCAATGCTGATTAGAAAGGGAGTTTACCCTACTCATTTACTATTTGCTGATGATCACTACAAGAAAACTTGGCTTTAACGACTATTTTCTTACCAACTACAGTTGGTGGATCTCTTCAGCAACAAATTGTTGTAACTAAAAACAACTCTGGTTAACAGAAACCTCTAACCACCAGTTTTCTAGCAACGACAATAGGAGGAACTCTTTTGCAACAATGACTTAACAACCAAAATATCATATTTGTTGTTATTATCCACTAACCACTATGACTGGACAACTAAATTGTAACTTAGAAGGTATATATTTTTTGTGACTCTTCTTGCTCACTAACAAAATCTGTTGGTAGACACCTTAACCAACTATCAAATTGTTGGCGTTGTCAGTAGCTTTCATCCACGAAAATTTGTCAACTACAAAGTACAGTAGAAGGTGAATATTTCAAGCCACTATGTGTATCCACCAAGCTAGTCTGTTGGTAAACAGTTATACCAACCTATTAGTTCGTTGGTGTGGTTAGTGGCTTTTAGCCACCACAATATGGCAACTACCGATTTTGATGGTTTACTAAACATGTAAAGACATTAGCATTCAAAAAGATTCTTATTTTGTAGACAAGATTTTTCTTGGAGAGTTTATCGTCAGAGCATCTAAGTGATCTAAATGCATCACCTTATTTTTTAAAAGAAACAAACAACAATACACCAACATGAGTATTTATGAAGAAATCCTTGGTCCTTAAACACAATAAAATATGGTTTATTTCGTATCCAAGTTTCCGACTTATAGTAGTCCATTCCTAGCCAGGTTTCGACCTCGCAGCCAGGGTATGCATACAATATGCCAGAATAGGGTTTGTTTAAGTTTTCAGGGATTATTTCGAAGGAATCTTACCTATAAATGGATGAATTCATCTTTCTTACGAAGTTTCTGACTTATAGTAGTGCACTTGCGAGGTTCCGAGCTCGGAGCAAGGTTCAATATCGAAGTTGACGAAAAGGGGTGTGATTAAGGTTTCAGGGAATAGTTTGTTTGTCCTTCCGGAGCTTCATGATTCATAGTTTGTTTATCGTTATAACGAATTTGAAGTTCGAATTGACACTGAGCTTTATATTTATCGATTTCGATGATATATCATGATAAGTTTGAAGTCAGAACCCTCCTGGAGCTTCTTGGTTCATAGTTTCTATGTCGTTATACCATATTTGAAGTTCGAATCGACTCTGAGATTCATATTTATCGATTTCGATGATGTACCATGCCAAGTTTGAAGTCAGAACCCTCTTGGAGCTTCATGATTCATAGTTTGTTTGTCGTTATACCGAATTTGAAGTTCAAATCGACACTGAGCTTCATATTTATCGATTTCGATGATGTATCATGCTAAGTTTGAAGTCAGAACCCTCCCAGAGCTTCTTGGTTCATAGTTTCTATGTCGTTATACCATATTTGAAGTTCGAATCGACTCTGAGCTTCATATTTATCGATTTCGATGATGTACCATGCCAATTTTGAAGTCAGAACCCTCCCGAAGCTTCATGATTCATAGTTTGTTTGTCGTTATACCGAATTTGCAGTTCGAATCGACATTGAGCTTTATATTTATCGATTTCGATGATGTATCATGCTAAGTTTGAAGTCATAACCCTCTCGGAGCTTCTTGGTTCATATTTTGTATGCCTTATACCACATTTGAAGTTCGAATCAACACAAAGCTTCATATTTATCGATTTCGATGATGTATCCTACTAATTTTGAAGTCAGATACCACCCAGAGATTCTTGGTCCATCTCTAGTCTAGTAATCTTATAACCCGAGTCTACCAGTGTGAACTAAAGCTACTTCATGACCTGTATGACTAGTCAAAATTACTTCATGACATATGTGACTAGTTGAAATTCAAGCCGAAAGCAAAAAGAGAAAGCACAAAAGCACAATGAAAAAGTAAAAATAAAACACAAAGAGAACACACTTTCCTTGATCCGTATGCTTCTTGAGTCTACCAATGTGAACTAAAGCTACTTCATGAAATGTATGACTAGTCGAAATTTCTTCATGACCTGTGTGACTAGTCGAAATTCAAGCCGGAAGCACAAAAGCACAAAGAAATACACCAATTATCGAATTCACTTCTTATTTTTCAGCTTCATTCTTATACATTTTTTGGATTTTTTTATATCAGAATGTCGATAACAATGTCCTAAATTTATTAATATTTTTTTTGGATTTTTTTTTCATGTCGAAGATTGATAATAAACCGAATACATGAGTTCGTATTAGCACAAAGAGAAACACAAATGTTTCTCAATCCGTATGAGTATCACAAATACAATCTCAACCGTAAGATTCTTTTCTCAATCCATATGAATGGATCAAACGAAATCTGGTCCGTCCATCATTTTCATTCACCAAAACCTCCTCAACCACTCGAACTCTATCTATTTTGATCTATCTTCATCTGCTCTGCTCCTCGTCTCCTCCACACTCCACAGATGACCAGCGGCATTACTTGAGAAAATCTAATTCACTCAACCCATCTTTACTCATCATCGCCATCTCCTCTCCCTCTCTTCACCCGCTTCACCAAATCTCTTCAAAAACTCTAATTTTTTTACATAAAATCAAACCATTTACTTTCTATGGTTCTCCTAGGTTAGGTTAGGTCTTGGTCGGGAAGAACTCAGACTCGGGGAAGACATCAATGGTGAAACCAAGAGAAGAAATCGAAGAGATGATGAGGAGAAGATTACATAAAAGAATTAGGGTTTGATGTGATTCAAATTGACAGGGAGATTTGGGAATCGAGAGTTTATGAAGAACTGATGAACTCAAGATTAAAGAGAAGAAGGTTTTGTTGTCGTTGCCGTGTAAGAACATGAGGTCAGATTGGATTTCTTTCTGAGACTGAGAAGAAGGTGCTGATGTTATGAATTATGAGAAGAAATCAAAAGTTTCACGGTTTTGTGGATAATTAGGGTTTGTTGAAGATGGATAAATTGAAGAATCTGGTGATGATAATAAAATTCAAGGGTTTGGTTGTTGGTAGTGAAGATGGTGGTCAACTTAGGTTTCGAAATTGTTTTGATTCAGAATTGAGAAGAGATTGATTGGGGTTACGAGTTTACAACGACCAAGAAAGGGGATGCGGGAATGTTACTACAATGGGTTTTTACGGAATAGGATGAATTCAAGGGTTACAAGCTTGAATGCGTGATGCTGCCATTGATTGTTGATGGGTGTTGCGGTACAAAAATCGACTTCTTGAAATGGAGTTGCGGCTTGATTGTAGTTGGTTATAATGATGTGCAAATGCGGGAGTTGAAAATGAACTTGCGGGGTAGCATACTCTCCCAAATTTCCCCAATTGGGTTTGATTTTGCTTTTAATTAGGTCTAATTTTGGTACTTTTGGTTCGTCTTCATATTCTTGTTCAACACTTGAAGAAGTAGTGATTGTTGGAGGTGGAGTTGCGGGATTAGCAACAACATTAGCACTAAAGAGAGTTGGAGTCAAGAGTTTAGTGTTGGAGAGAGAGCAAATGAGCCGAGAGTCACTTTGGTGCTTTGCCCTTATTCTTTTATCAAATGCTTGGATTTCTCTTGAAGCACTTGGTGTTGCTCATAAACTTACTTACATCTACAAACCTTTCAAAAGGTAATTCATTCAAACCCTCTCTGTAATCTTCTGTGATTTTGCTTTTTTAGTGATTTAATCTTTGATTAGGTGTTGCTAAATTTTGTTTTTGTTTTGTTTCTAAAAGGGAGGAAGTTACTAATATTGCAAGTGGAGTTACTCAAGAGGTTCTTTTTACAACTGATGAAGGTATGTTGATTGTTGATTCAAGTCTAATTTAATTAAATCTAGTCATTTAAGTTTATTGAAGTCACACCTTCAATATATTTCATGGGTCAAAGAAAAGGCCTGGAGATATGTATTTTTTCTTCTTCTTCTAATTTTTGTGTTAAGTGATTTTAAATGCCAATTAATTTGATCTTGATTAATATTTGTGTAGATAAGAGTGGGAAAAGCATTATAGTGAAGAACTATTTAAGTGGGGTGGCATTCAACAACATAACTAGGCTAGCATTTGGTAAACAATTTTTGAATTCAGAAGGTATAATTGATGAACAAGGACTAGAATTTAAAGATATTGTTGCTAATGGTTTGAAGCTCGGTGCGTCGCTAGCAATGGCTGAACATATTCCATGGCTAAGATTTTTGTTCCTACTTGAGGAAGAAGCCTGTGCAAAACACGGAGCTCATAGGGATCGTCTCACCAGAGCTATTATGGATGAACATAATCTTGCTTGTCAGACCAGCGGTGGTGCTAAGCAGCATTTTGTTGATGCATTGCTTATTGTTCAAGAGCAGTATGGATCTTTTACATCCCTAGGAAATGGTAAAGCTCCATTATTCGTAATTTTGTGTCTGTAGTTTTTTCAATTGTAGCTTAAACTGAATTAAGTAATTAATGAGTTTGATTATATTTGCTATTTTGAATTGTAGTTCTGCTGCAAATAGGATAATTACCGCAAAAGATCATGCTTCTGTTCAGCTCAATATTGGACATAGTGATGACAGTGGCATTTACACTGGCCAATTCTGCACCTTTTCACTCTGGTTTCGTATTGTTACCAGGTAGTATTCTTACTTATTTTTATGATGTAGCCTTTTATTTGTCTCAGAACATTTATTGTAGTTCGACATTGTTTGTTTTCTTGATTGTGCCCTTATAGTTGTGGTTTTCTGAATGGGGGCAGTAGTATTGTTAACACAGACAATGACTTGTTTTGATGTAGTAAGATTTTGATTGTACGTCGAGTAATTCATCCTCTTACAGCTCTTAATTGGGTGGTTTGAGTGTTGTGATTGCAAAACTTGAGCTGTTTCGTTTCTCTAGTAATTAAAACTTGATCTGAATGCCTGGAAGTTGATTTTATGTGAAAGAAACAAATTTAATTTAATGTTATATAAATGGAACTTGATAATATGTTGAGGTTTCCATCTTTGTATTCATAGGGACTAGGGTGCAAGGTTGTTAACATGTAGTGTTGTTGCCTGTACAGATAGCTACGAGAGTGCCCTGCCTAATTAGTTGATAAATGAAAATTTATATAGTAGTTAGAACGAAGTTGCATGGATAAATAAGTTCTTGAAATAGTTAATGATGAGTTCAAAAAGCTATTGATCTATCAAGAGTCATTCTTTCACAATTCTAATTTTGTTGCGAGTTGTAACTGTTAATTATAATTCTTAAGTCGATGAGTACTGCATTGCTATTGCTAAAGAGTTCTAAGTTTAGTATATATCATATTGTGCAGACCTTGTGGATGTACTTTGCTTGTGTTGAACCATGCCAGTTTATTGATGAATATATTATGATAAATAAGTTCTTGAAATAGTTAATGACGAGTTCAAAACGCTATTGAGCTATCAGGAGTCATTATCTCACATTTCTTATTTTGTTGCGAGTTGTAACTGCTAATACTATGACAATCTTTCACTTTTTGTGTGATTATGTTAATGGAGAAAAAGACTAGGAGTTGGATGCATGGTTCATTTGAATTTTAAAGATACGGTAGTCCCACCGAAATATGAAACAACAGTTTGATCATGTTCAAGATGTTTAGCTACAAAAATATTTGGAATTTTGCAAGTTACGCAGGTCTAAAGATGCCTTAGAGGATGAAGCCCGGTCCAAACTAAAAGAGTCGGTTAGCGTGGCAGATCGATTACTTGCTTATCTGAGTGGCCAGTTCTGCAATTTATACAAAACTTAGGTGGAGGAGGAAGGTTAACTCTGAAAGTTTATCTAGCTTAATGACTAGATTTACTTTGTAATTTATTATTTCATGCAGTATTATTTGTGATTGAAAATAATGAATAAAAGGAAATTATGAAATTGTTTTGGATTTTTATATTTCCAACACCTTAAGTAGCTGAATGTGCAATGGAGAAGATACCTGACCAACCCCTTATTAAATTTGCAATGGGTGAACCCCTTGACCAACAAACCAGCAATACCTAAAAAAAACTTGATCATGTGGAAAGATCTTTTCACCAACTAGGAACTCAGCCAGCACTTGATCTAACCGAAAAACGGATGGCTAGAACCCTTGACCATCCACGAAGGTGATGGCAAAACCTTTGAATCAACTGAAAAAACACAGGCTGAAATTTTTAAACAACTAAACTACAGAGGCTTAAACTCTTGAACATCTAAAATTTAGTGGAGCAAACTCTATTCCAGCAAGACATCTAGCGGCTAGAATTCTTCACCAACACCCACAATAACTACAATTCAGTGGGTTAAATCCTTTAGCAGCTGACAGTTTTATTATCGGCCACCTCTACCAACAGTGTAAAAGTCTTCAACCACCAATATTTTCACGGGCTTAACATTTCAACAACTAACGCTTTACGTCTTTACCAGCAAAACTTAGTACTTACCAAAATATTTTGGCAACTCAGACTTGGGTCGCTTCAACGAAGTTGAAAGATATCTATTCCGACAACATCGTTAGTACATGTCTCCAGCAAGTAAGTCTTCAGCCACAGAGCCTATCTGTTGCCATGTTGGTTGCTATAGATCTCCAACCATCAAAAACGACCCTGTACCAACTGAATCCAAGTAGTCGCTAAAGCTCAATTTTCTTGTAGTAGATGCCTTCATTTTTTGCAATGGAAACAAAAAGAGCTTGGAGAATCTACTTCAATTACTGGGAGATTACCAACAAAACTCAGGACAATGCATCAATAGATCAAAAAGCAAGTGTTTTGTTGATGGCACTTCTATTTACAGAAAGAATCAAATTGCTAGTATTGTACAAATGGAAATTACTGAATTTCCTTACAAGTACTTAGGAATGGTTTTAATGCCTGGGAGAGTTAAAACTGCAAATGTTCGGTCCATAATAAACATGTTTCAGAATGGTTTAGCAGCCTGGATGGGAAAGTTACTGTATTTTGAAGATAGGTTGGTGCTGATAAAAACTGTCTTAAGTAGCTATCCAATATATAATATATATGTTTATAAATGGCCTTACTCTGTAATCAAAGAATGTGAAAGAATTATGAGAAATTTCTTATGGTCTAGAGATGGAGAAGTGAGGAAAAGTACTACTTTATATTGGAAAAAAGTATGTACTCCATTTCAAGAAGGAGGGGAATAATAAGATTAGGCGTCATTAACAAGGCATTACTTATGAAGATGAAATGAAAGATATTGCAATCTAAAGAAGATTGGGCAGCTTTCTTTGCAGCTAAGTATAAGGAAAAGAATGGGAAATAGATAGATAAATGGAAATTTTCTTCCGTGTGGCCAGGTCTAAGATGGGATGGAAATCCTTGAAAGATTATATAAGATGGTGTATAGGAAATGGCTCTGAAATTTCAGTTTGGTTTGATTGTTGGGTTGGAGAAGTTCAATTAATTGAAACTTTTGGATTAACTGAATTTATAAAAACTCACATCAATATGAAGGTTCAAGAGTTAATTCACTAAGGGGAATGTCATCTTCCAGTTGGGTTCTTACCTTACTTAGAAAATAGAAATATGCCTGCAATTGGTGGAGGTAAAGATCAGCTGATATGGAGTGGAGATTTGAAAGGAAATTTTATTACTTCTACTGTTGTTGAGAAAATTAGAGATAAAGAGCCTAAATTACACTAGCCCAAATACATATGGACAGATTTCTACAACATCTAGAAAATTCTACAAGGAGTATTTGTTGATGATGTTAAAATGGTTCAAAATGGTTATGATATGGTGTCAAAATGCTGTGTTTGTGGTCTGGAACAAGATTCAATGTCACATATACTTTGGCAATGTAAATTTAGTGAGCAAATTTGGTCCCGACTTGGTGGAGTTTTTGGATTCAAGAATCCTCAGTCCTTTGAAGATATTTGGAAACTTGCAAAACAGAAGAGTTACATAATAAGATAGGCTTGGATTACAGTTGCTTGTGCAATAATAAAAGAACTTTGGTTCCAGAAAAATAAATGCTTCTTTGAAAATAAAGTTCCCTGCTTAAACAGAGTGAAAGGAAGAGTTTGGAAAATAGTTCATGAAGGTGGTCTGAGGATGAAGGTAACCAGATGGGATCAAAGGTATGATCTGCATATTTTAAAATTTTTCAATCTTGGAATGAGATATATTAAGTTTGAAGATATTAAAGGATGATATTGGAAAGCTCCTAAAAATGGATATGTCTTATTTTATTTTTGTGATGAAGCCTCACTAGGGAACCCTGGATGTGATGGCTTTGGAATTATTGCAAGATATCATTACTGTCAGGTTGTGGGAACAATCTCTTGAGGGATAAGGGTAGCTACAAACTATATTGCAGAAGTACTAGCAGTGGTGGGAGCAGCTAAGTGGGCAGTGATACTGAAACGCATATACATTATTATCAAATTAGACTCTGCAGCTGTGATTGGAAGTACTAAGTTACCCTCACTATTAATTAAAATTCAATTCTAAGCATAATCCTTCTAAGTTTGGAACCCTTTCAAAACCAAAACCTATTCAAATTATTTCCCTCAAAAATTAAAATTAAAACTGAAATTCATCAATCGATTCTAACAACATCGATCGATTAAAGGAAACTTTATCATCCATTTTTTTTAAAAAAAGTAATCAAAGTAAACATCGTCGATTGCAACCCATTACTCTTGATTATACTTGTGATTGATTTAACCATTCAAGATTAAAAATCATAAACAATTTTAAGTTATTGTGTTTAACCATAATCGGCCGATGTCCATATTGACCGATTCCTATTACAATCGGTAGATGTCTTCACGTCAACCAATTTATTCTGTATGTGTTATCTAGTTGAAGAACATCTAACCAGAATCGTCGATGTTCATGCCCACGTCAATCAATTCTGGTTATAGAAAATACCCTTTTTTTTTGTTAATTTTTTAAGCTACAATCGGTGAAATATGATTGAATGAAAGAGAAATTTTTTTTTTGAGAATTTTATACCCAAATTGAAAGCGAGTATATTGAAAATGACTATGATTTATACTCGAACTGAAAAATATGTACGACTCAATTTGAGAATTGGTATGATTTCATACTCACTCTTAATCCAAGGATGGATTTAAATTGTATACTATACCTAATTTTCACTTTTTTTTTTTTGCTAGAATCGGTTCACATAGACATTTACATGAACCGATTCTCAGTGGAGAAAATGCCCCACTTATCCATGAACTTTTTAAATAAGAATCACATTATATGAGCACTCGTATAAACCGATTCTTTTTGTGCATTGTCTGGAATCGGTTTATGTGCGTGTATCGTGCTTACCGATTCTTACAATCGGGATATGTAGTAAGTAATATGCACCGATTTTTGGGGTTCATCGTGAATTATAACATCAGCCCAGAATCGGTCTACGAGTGTATGAATATCCACCGATTCTGAGTTAATTTTTTTCATTTTTTTCTTCCATGTTTTGGTGATGAATTAACGTTAGTTGATTGCAAGGTTTACTTGGTTAACATCTATTCATCACCCAAGTTAACACTAATTAATCAGGAATAAATTAACCATTAAAGAAAATAGTTGGATAAGGGATTTTCATTTTACTTCAAAATTTTTTATTTTGTCACATAGTGATAGGTAGGGGTGATCATTTGGCCCGTTAACCGCGAATTTAACCGGGACCAACCGTATTTTTACGGATGGATGCCCTTACCGTTCGCTAATAGATTGGATGCGGATGAGATATTTGAAATCCAACAGATAATGGATTTGGGACGGACGCAATTAAGGGCATTTATATAATTTTTATAAAATATATAGATAGTCATAGTTTAGGAATTCTTAGGGCGTTTGCTTGGAGTGCTCCATGGAACTTCTATATTTATATATACATCTATAAAATGGGTAGGCTCTATAAGAAGTCAACTATGTTGACTATATTTCTTCTTATAAATTTTAACTAAAACAAATTTATTGGATTAGCGGTACCCTCATGCGTACATCCATTTGATGCAATCTGTTGGATGCAAATCCGTTGGGTGTTGGATTGGATGTGGATGCCAACTTTGAACCCTAATTTGGGGCATACACAAAAATTTGGGGGCATACGGAATAAGACAAAAAAAGGGTGCTAATAGTATTTTTAGGGTGGCCCTTATCCCCCTCTTTTCAAAAAATGCGAAAATACCCTTCTGAGATTAGTGTTAAATTAGTGTTAATTTGATTAATTAGTTGTTAATGATTGTAGTTAGTTTAGTGTTAATTTAGGATAATAATTATCTTTTTAAAGATAATTAGTGACTTATTTTAGACAAAGAAGAAGGAGGAAAGAAGAAGGGAAGGAGGAAATTTTTTTTTTTTCTTTGTGATCTTTGTGATTATTGAGAGATGTGTGAAGGTGAATCTTCATCACGTAAAGCTAACATATCAATTACGATGGAGATCCGGAGATGGCTTATTTGTTGGATTATGAAAATAATTTTACCCAAACTCAATTTCAAACTCAAACTTTTTTCTCAAGCTCAAGATGATGACTTTTTGGAGCCAAATCCCGAAGATGAGTACATGGATGAGGAACCCAATGCTAATAATACATATGTATGGTTGTAGACGTTTTTTAATGTCCGTTTTGTAGCTTGAATTCACCAAAAGTTTTGATTTTTTATGTAGTTCTACGCAACAGAGTTAGGTTCTATTGAGATAATTTGTATGCCGAACCTTGATAAATAAGAACAGTTAAAACTTATAATTTTAGTCCCCAATAAGCGAACGCATATATGACAAGTAGTTCGGCTTTTCAATTCAAACACGAATGATCCGAACTTTAAAGATCGGCTTTCAAATAGTATTGCGAATGAGCCAACCTAACCCCAACCGATAGTGAAGTCTACCAATGGAGAACATTAAGGTCAAAATTAAACTCATTCAAATCACTGAGATATTAGCGTCATCGTCAAGAGAACGAAAAGACGAAAAACAACGCAAAAAGAATGAGGCCATTCCGACATCGGACGAAGAAGTTATGGCCAAATAAAATCTAAAAACTTGAGTGTACGGAGATAAGTTAGGCCGATAACTCATCATCACGAGTTAGCCGAACCTGAGCCTTAAAATCAAGATTTTCAAGTGTTTACAGAGATAAGTTCGGCTTAAAAGTAATCTAATCGAGTTAGCTTTAACTCGACAACCACCAAAAATTTCACTTGTTAGGTTCCTAGGGAAAGGTTGGCAAGGTATTAGCCGAACTCGACACTGATTCGGGACATGTTTGGACGCAAAATTGACTTTTTATCTCAAGGAGAAACGGTTTCTAAGGATTCTAAAGCCTAACTTTGAGAGCTCTATATAAGAAAATCCTTAAGAAGAGATCTTTCAATTTTTATCATCTCTTTACACCACATTTTATCATTCATATTATCTTCCACATCATAAAAAATACATCCAAAGGTCTAAAGCGACATGCATCAATTTTGAGAAGAAAAATCAAGTTAGAGGTTCGCGATCACCACCATATTAATCATCCCGTCCCCCCCTCCACCACCATCTTCATCATCACCTCATACTACACCCTTATTTTTGTCATTATCAACCTCTTGTTCTACAGGCAAACATCCACCCGTGTCATTTCGCCTTTTCCATGCATGCAAGTTTTTGGTGCCACCACCTCGAGGTTTGGGAGTTCTTGAATTAGAAGGAGTCACTTCCATTGTTCTCCTTTTAAGCTTCTCTTTGAATTTTCCCGGATGGGTGCTAAAACAAATGATACACCTTAATTAATTTTCCAAACTAAATAAATATGACTCTACTAAACAATGTGATAAGTCACCTATAAATGGACAAGTTTATAGGAAACAATAGGCCATACACAGTAGTAAAGTTCTAAGCACATTCGATACTTATCAAAATGAGCCGAACAATGTGCCCAACAGATTGGCGCATTATCATACAAAAATATTATAAAAGTCAACACAAAGGTTCTACAACAATCGATTTTCAAAACATAAGCCGAACTGTGCGTCGTCTCTGTAAAAAAAAGTTCCTTGCTAAATTTCAGCCGAACACTACTCTGGAACTTCCAAAACACAGAGGAATCATCGATTACATGTCATAAATCAACGAAATACGAAAAACCAAGCAATGGGTTTGTGGGAAATACCTTTCTATGTGCAATTTTAAAGAATCAGGCTCTATTTCTCGCTCTCCAATACCAATCAATCCCACTTATCCTCTTCATCACCATCTTTTCTAAAACCCTAGATTGAGATGCTACGAAGCAACACCAGGATCTCGCACCATATTTCAGGGCATTGCCTAACACGAGTGTCATTAATTTGTTTAATCGAACAAAGAAATTTTCTAATTTTGTTTGTGTTTTGGAGAAGAAGATGAGAAGAAGAGTGTGAGAGAAGGGTTAATTAGTAATGGTTAGTGAGTTAATTAGTGGGTGGTTAGTTAATTAGGGATGAGTTAATTAGTGGGAGAGTTTTAGGATTAGAATTTAATTAAGTGGAAGGGTAGTAATGTAATTTAAACTAGGCAGGGGTATTATAGTAACTTAAGCATCATTATGGCAGCCCTTATAATTTTGCATTGGGTGCCATAATATCTCGTATGCCCCCAAATTTTTTTGTACGCCCCAAATTAGGGTTCTTTTTTTTGGTATCGGATTGGGGTGCCCTTAGTAAACATGTCTTTTCGGACGCCTTAAGCCCAACACAATTTTGGGCCCGAGAGTTTCTTACTTTCTTCACCAATTCGGCTCTTCGGTTCTTCAAGTTCCATTTCTCAGTTCTCTTCTTTTTCATCAGAGCTTGATCTTACAGACAGGTACTACTAAACTTCTTCTTCATTTCCTTTCTCCATCTCTAAATTCGGATTATCTTCATCCTCCTTGGCACAAGGGCAACTAGAAGAACCCTTAAACCCCAAAACCCGGCTAGTTTTTCAATCCAATTTGTTACTTAGGGCATTTTTTTCCCTCACTGATTTGACTAACCCAGATTGTTAAATCTCTTTGTTTTCGAATACCCATCTTATATAATGAATGGTTTTGTTGTTTCTGTATGTGATTGTTATGGTTTAGTTCACAAGATTTTGTTATAGAGGGAGGCTGTAAATTGTAATTAGAAAGAAAAGTATCGTCTAATTGATTGAATCGAATTGAACGTCTCATTGGTCACCAGTGTAAGGATCACAATATAAATCTTAAGCCGGATTTGATGTTATTATACTTGTTAAAACATCCCTGTGAAGGTCATTTTTGTCTGGAAAGCAAAACTAGGTATCAAATTGACATGTTGAGTTTCAGATGTCCTCTATGCTCTATCCAGTCAATCTTACTAGAAACAGGATTCCAGTCACATATGAGTTGTTTAATTACCTGAAGGGAAGCTACATGATAATATTCCACATACCACCGGATCCCATGATATAAATCAAATTTCTTGGGAGGTTATGCCGTCATGTCCGACATAACTGATACATGTGCCTAGGAGCCCTATGTGATATGTGACATGTTCCTTGAAATTTTGAAAGTGTGTGTAATCATTTTAAAGTTTTAGTTCTGATGATCAGAAGCAATCGTCTGATCTTGACTTAGTTTATGGCACTAAGAGAGCAACAGACTATATTAGATGAGAGATCAATAGACAATATTTCAGAGATTAAAACATTTCTGTGTTTCTTAGTTCTTACTACATTATCTAAGAATCATTTTATCATGTTGAGATTTGACAACTTAAAAACTACTTGTAGTTTTCTAATTAAAATCCTTCTATTTTTGGTTCAGTGCTTCGAATATTGATTGTTCAATTTGCAAAATGACTGCATGCATAATTTTCAACTGTAACATGTAAACAATCACACTCAGTGTAAGAAGAATTCACATAAACAGAATACAAAATTATAAGTTGCACGAAAGAATAAATGATTACCTTGACAGGAAATGCGCCCTTAGGTAGTTTGGTAACCAATAGCTCCCTGAGTCTCCTAACAGCCTTAACCTTGTTTGCTAAGATGTCGAGTAATGGCAAGAACTCTTTTGTTTTTAAAGGGAAGTCGAATGTAAACATAAAACTGATCTCAAACCCTTTTGTACTCACTTTCAAGCTTAGACTCACCTGTTGTTCTTTTCTTATCTTCTTCTTCTTACTCTTTTTCCCTTTTTTCTTTTGAACTTTCCTCAAATCATCTCTTGTAGTTGGATTTCAGATATTGAACTGTGATAATCTACTGTTCTTTGGCTGCCATCCTCCACGGCTAGATTTGAAAACTTCTTTTAATCTACGGTTATTATTACATTTGTAGTAGAAAAGGCATAACAGAAAATGCACTTGTTGGATTCCATGTGTATTTCCTATAGTTGGGTGAATAACATGTACTGCAATGTTGATTTCTGTTTCATGGAGATTCATATCTTAATTCAATTGATGAATTGTTTTTTTACTCATGGGGTTTGAATCTTATGACGGGTGATTTGTCCTCTATAAAGACAATGATAATAGGATATATTCATATTTTCTTACTAACGTTGCTTTTTTATGGCAAAGAATAATAGTAAGGGAATGTCATGTATAAGTAAGTTGTAGTGTAAAGCAACAATGTAGGAAAGTTTGGAAGTTCAGGCATTCGTATATTTTACTTTTGTAGCAATTCGTATTTTCCGTCTCTAGTTCTGACTCTAGATTGAATTTTCAGGTTTACCCCAATCAAAGATGAATATAATGAATAATCTTTCTTCAACTTTATGTAGAAGAGGGAATCTGCAAGAGCTGATTACCAATGTTTCCGTCTATAGTGGTCTTTCTGGTAGATTCCTGTCTATTATTTTAAGTTTTTGTGTTGATCAAATTTAAGGTGTCGCTTGTATCTAATACTGTTGTTTACTTAACTTTTTAGATGTAGCAGCTGAAGGAGGACTAGCAAGCTTGATGACCAGACGGTGGGCTACAAAAAAGGCTGCTGGATCCTCAAAGAATGGTCGGGATTCAAATCCCAAGAATTTGGGGGTGAAGAAATTTGGCGGGGAGGTAAGTGTTCATTTAATTCTATTATGCCATCAATTTGTCGAACCTTGTCCCCTTATCTGTTGTGTGATAATGAAGAATCGTCACGTGCAAAGTAATCTCCTTTCTGATTGATGTCATTCAAACCTTGCCAACTCAACCTTGCTGTTATCTGTGTCCAATTCTAGAATGAGGTGTTTGACACAGTGAGCGGGAAAAAGCCATAACTAACACTACAATTCTTCATAGAAACTTGACAAAGCAATTGCTGCATTTTCAGTTTTACGTTGTATTTTATTATTCTAATTTTGTTAGACATACACAGATATTAGACGCTGATTTAGAACGATATAATAAGGTCAAGAACAATTTCTCCAATTTAATACGAGGCATAAACAACATCAGCCATTATCATGAGCAAGTACTCGCTGTAGTGTCTAAGTGGTGGACATGACTTTCCACACGTTGACATGTCCAAATTGTAGAATGTAGAGTGTTCATTTACATAGATGTTTACTGATGATACTTTCAACTTGATTTTGTGCAGAGAGTAATTCCTGGAAACATCATAGTACGTCAGCGGGGCACAAGATTTCATCTTGGAAACTATGTTGGAATTGGAAAGGATCATACCTTGTTTGCTCTGAAAGAAGGTAATGTTAAATTTGAGCGTCATAAGCTGAGTGGCCGTAAGTGGGTTCACGTCGAGCCCAAAGATGGTCATGTGCTTCACCCTGTCTATACCAATAATCCCAAAGAAGGTCATATTATCTACGCCGATAAAACCTAGAGACAGCTAAGGCTTAGGGTTCAACATTTAGAAAACAACAATGAATTCGTTGATCCCTGTTCCCATAGAGGATTTTGGAGCACTGTTCATTGGCTTTTTACTTTGATTGTGAAATTTCAGGGTTTATTTTCTTCGGTTGGGTAATTTTTAGGCTGGGATTTTTGATTACTCCTAATTTTTAGGCTGGGATTTTTGATTACTCTTTGTTTCCGCTCTCTTTCTGTTTTTTGTCTTTTACTATTTGAGGATAATCACAGAAACAGTTTCTTATTATGAAAATACCATCGGAAAGTAGAAAACATTTAGCTATATGTCTGCTTGTTTAATCTTGTAACATGATTAGTAGGGACTCTGAGACGAGACATGAAATAGGTTTAGATATCTAAAGTCATAGGAAGAGAGAATCTGTAAATTCTAAACCAACTTTTCTGCCCCTCCAACTGTTCATACTCCTCTTTCCATCTGCTCTCCTTTCAGTGTTTTCCATGCTCTTTAAGAACAGCTGAAAGATAATGTCGCAAATTGGCTCGTTCATTCTTATTACAATTAGAGCAAGGGTTAGGAAGAACAGGGAAAAGAAGATTCAACACTTTCTATTTTATTTTAATACAAACCTCATTGATAGGAAGAGGCTTGCTGGATAAGAAAAAAAATACCCCAATTTCCAGACATCTTGGTATATGAGCAGTGTCTGACCAATTTAAGTATATTTTTTTTTTTTTTTTTTTGATAAAAATAGAATATTATTGATTATTAAGAAATTGCATTGAGGTCTTTTGCCAGAAGACTACAAATGTTGGCACCAAAATTCTCACAGAGTTCAGCATCTAGTACCAATTTAAGTATTGAACACTTGCAATTTAAAGACTGAAAGGAAATAGCCATCTACTTAGATTAGTTTCTTCAACTCAACTACCACAACACTGATATTATCTTTACTTCCTCTAGTTATTGCAACTTCAGCCAGAACTGCCGCAGCGAATGCAGCATTACAAGTATGATCCAAAAGTGACGAGGATATCCTTCTTACTTTACCTTTGAGACATTTCTTTGCTATTTGACAAGCCATCTTGTTTGACATAACATCCCATAAACCATCACTAGCCAATATCAGAAACTCATCGCTTTCGTTTCGTGAAGTTATCATGACCTCCGGGATAGATGTTACAAATGGTTTGAGGTAGCGATCACCTGAGCAAAAATGAAAACAAGTAACTGCATTAGCGCAGCAGCCTAAAAAAGTCTGTGCTGATGGTTTTTACTTTCTGTCATTTGATAGCTAATTGAGCCGAAACGCCTACATCTGCCTGCCTCAAGTGTGGTTTAGTTTTAGACGGGTTTCCGGTAATCTTCAAAAAATCAGCTGACAAGAGGATGCTCAGTTTGATTTTACCTGGATTTGTCGCCAAAGCAGCAGCAGCTTACAAGTTATGGTACAAACTACAAAATGTGAAACTATAGTTTGTAAGGGGATAATATAAGAAATATAGCACTGTTATAGCACCGCACCTATGGATCTAGAGGTAGCAAGTACACCGAGAACGCGAAATCCGTTCCAGTCGATTACCGTTCCTCCAGCCGCTTCGATTCTTTCCATCTCGTCTTTCCTGTCAGGCTTAAACTACAAATTAATCTGACAAATTCATTTTATACGAAATGTCGTACGATACATAATACACTTTAGAAAAAAGCTACCTTATGATCTTGGGAAAGTGGGATCGGTGGTGAGCCAACACGAGACAAGACAGCCCTAGAATCACCACAATTAGCAACAATAATTTTATCTCTACTAATCAAAGAAACCACAGCCGTTGATCCTGTAGACTTAATACGTTGATTTTCAACTTCTTTTTCACTTACTTCTCCATCCATTTTATCAAAGCAACTCACCATAGTATCCTCCCACTTGATCTCATCAAGATTTGATGATACGGTCTCATTCACCAGTATCTTATGTAACCGCTCACAACATAGGTTTGCTACAACGGAGCCACCATGTCCATCATACACAGCAAAAAAATCATAACTCACTTCTCCACCATGATCATGATTACATGGACGGACATTATTTGATGAAGTTAACAAGTTTTGTACTATTGTAACAGCATCTTCCATCTCCGGTCTTCCACCACACACAGAAACAGAACCGTGTGAGAGGCACTGTAAAATATCTCTGCGTGCATCATCACCACCACCACCACCACCACCACCGCAGATTTCATTTCCTCCGGACGATACTAATATGCCAACCGTTGATGTTGTTGTTGCTGCTGCTGCTGTTGGTACATCTTTTTCGAATAATATTCCAGTGGGCGGTGGTAGAGATGATTCACCCGTCTTATTGCTATGATCATGATCATCTACTATTATTTTGCTTGAATCCATTTATGATTGATGTTGATGAGATGATTAAATTCAAAACTAAAATATCATTCTCCTTTTATAGAACTGTCGAGTCAAAAGAAGTCAAAAATGAACAAGTAGGATGTGAATCAGTGCATGCATAGGATTTGACATCTGTTAGCAAATTTTACCTAGAGACTAAGGTTTTGTATAGACACGACATAAGATAAAGAAGCAAATCTGCTGCATGTTATGTAGCGCGGACACTCCTAAAATGATGATGTGTCCGCCTTAGACTCGTGATACTGGGACGCACGCATCGTCGTATCAGACAAATCGATGATATTATTTTAATATAAATGTATATTAAAAATATCTGAAATTTGTTTTGTTCATGTATTGTTTCATTGGCCGTCTTAAGGCATCGGCGAGCTAGGCGGCCGCCTAGGGCCCCAAATTGTCGATGGCCCAAAAAAAAGTTTTGTTTACAAGCCAATTGTAACAGACATAGGTGTTACTAAATGATTTTGTCACATTTATTAATGAAACAGACACTTGTGACAATTATAATTGTTATAAAATGTTTTGTGACAATTATAAGCATCACCAAGTATCTGTTAGCAGTGGATTTTTGAATGTTTATGCCAAGTTGAAAGTTTACAATCGAGAATCCAGCCTAAAAAAATTGGAAAAAAAAAAATCGACGGCCTTCGGCCGCCAAGATAAATGAAAATTACCTCTTCAAAAATATAAACTTATCTCCCAAACTAAAATTTTGCCTCCATTCTTGACTTCATATCACATAAAAAGGCCTCAAAATTCTAGTTCGCCTAGGGCACCCTGAAACTGTAAGACGGCCCTGATCACCGCGGCCAGTACCCATCGTTATTCTAACTTTGAATTGGTTTACTCACAGGTTTGTTTTAAGGAAGCAAACTTAGGCTTAGTTTGGTATTGCTTCGCTTTTATAAAAGCATTTTTTTGTTGTGCGTTGATGTGCTGTGCGGTGAGCAAAAAGAAGTTAGACGTTTGGTAAAATATTAATTAAAGTTAAAGTTGATTAAAAAAATAATCAACATGTGTTTGGTAAAATATCAGATTCAACCATTATTGTTGTGGCAAATGACAAAAACAGACATAATTAACTTTGAAAATAGTTTTATTGGATTTAAATATAATTAATTTTTTTACTATTTAAGAACGGGCTCCTAGCTCAGCTGGTCATCCATGTTCCCCAAAGTTTAATGCGCTCCAGGAGGTCCCAGGTTTGAGTCCCGAATGGCGTAATCTTGCAGGAATTAACATGGAAGGTAGTGTTAATTTGCCCCCAGGACACAATCTCAGCCCCCCCCTCCCGCCGTTTCGGCTCCCTTGGCTAGGTTACCCATGAGGCTCGCTGGTAGGTTAGCACAGCAACCTGTTCAATTAATGTAGTAGTACGTCGTTGGAGCTTAGCTTGTTAGGCTTCCAACTAGTTTCATGTAAAAATATTAATAATAATATAAAATAAAAAAACAATATTTTAAATATAAATATATAAAATATTAAATATACTAATTGTTACTATTATTATGATTGTTAAAAAGATTTATTTTACTTAACTACCTTTAATATATATATAGATACATCTATATATATACAAAATCAAACTAAAATTAAGTAATTATTTAATATTTGTTTTTATTTATATTTTTGACAAATTAAATGAAACGGTATCATAAAATAGTTTGAAAACAAAATATAAGAATATTTAAAGAATAAAATATAAGCAATAAAAATTGATTCTATATATGTTTAAGGGTAAGTTTTGTCATTTACGGAATAAAATATAGACAAAAAAGATAAATCAAGCATTAAATTTTGGTGGGACCAAAGCTTATGCTTTTGTAGCTTTTAAAAGCTTTTTCTCCCAAGTTTTTAAAAATTGAGGAATTTGGGAAGTGCTTTAGGTAAAAAGCACTTTGGTTTTTTTTTACCAAAGACCAATTTCAAAAATTATTGACATATATAGGTTTTGAAAGTGCTTTTGGAAAAATAAAAACATTACCAAACCCAGCCTTAATCATTATTCAAGCCAAATCGTGAAAAAGTACAGTGACATTAACCTGTGCACTCATGCATAAATTAATGGGCGTTAGTGAATTGAGAATTATAGAAAGTTTTAAAGTGATCTTAAATCTTTTGTTAATAATTTTATTTAAGTTTCTTAGTTCGAGATTTCTGGAAGGTTCTTTAAATGCTCATATTATTGAATATGGACTTTAAAGTCATACATTTGTAATTTTAAAAAACTTTTTAAGGTTTTTATAGTTGCAACCGTCCTTTTTGATTTCTCTTGTGGATCGAACATTAAAACTAATGGTTAATGAAGCTACAATGTATTATCCTCTGGCACATCTATTTTGACAATGAACACATATTTTGCTAGGTATTCATGATATTTTTGTTCAGGTTGTAATATGCACCATAATAGAAGTTGGTAGATGTTTTGAATTTTTGATTAAATATTATACATTTTTCTTGTCTCCAAAACTCACAAAAGATCTCTACAAATCCACCAACTTTTGTATCTGTACGTCACAAAAACTCTCTAAGTCAAAAATATTATAAATTAATCTCATTGAATCATTAAAAATCTCTAAATTTTCAGAGAATCTCCGGGAATCACTCAAGTCTATGGAAGTCTATGAATATTTAACTACCTCCCTACAAATATTTTTGGACATCTAAGTTATTTTACTAGAAACGCAATAGTCTAAGTTTTCGGTTTAACCTAAAATATTAAATATCGAATTTCCACACCTACCCTTAAACTTAATCATCATTTTTGTTTCCTTTTGTTTTGAATCTTTAATTAATAAATCCATCACATACGTTTAGCGTTTTTTCTTTCTCTCGTAGCACAATTACACACCTTTATCTTAATACTAATGAAATAGAATGGTCAAATTGGGTTTCCACTCAACTCAGGGCGGAGCCAGGAATTGAAGAGAGGGTGCAAGAAAAGATACACAACCAAATAAAAGAACCAGAATTTTTTTTTTCCTTGCACACCAAAGAATCAAAGTGTTCATCTGACCCTTGTCATTGTTGTTAACGTGTCTTTAATGGTTGCTACCATTGTTATTGTTGCTAAGCTTCCCTTCATGGTTGCGACACTCGTCTCTTGCTATGTGAGTACGTGGGTGAGAAAATGAGAAGTAAGATTAGGAATTGATTTTTGCACTCTTGTACTTTCATCATCACATTTCTAGGGGTGCAAGATTCACTTAGTGATTTATCTGGGCTTGCAAAATAGAGAAGTTCAGGATTTGAGGGTGTGCAATTGCACACCATTGCAACACACTGCCTCCGCCCCTGACTCAACTTGAGATGTTTCAGACAACCATACCTATAGCCATGATCTCTAGTACCGAGCATATGCAGATTGCTTAAATGATTTCTATTTTTATCCTTCACTTATAGAAAACGATTTTGTGTGTATAATCCATTGTCTTCCAAGTTCAACCACACCCCATTAGATACTTATAAGTACTAGAACAGACATTGGTATTTCATTGTTGTCTGGGGACGTACTTGTATAAACACAAGACATTTTTCGAATATAAGAGTATAAGTACCGGAACATACAATGTTATTTCATTGTTACCTGGGGACGTACTTGTATAAACACAATACATTTTTCCTACCTGGGGACGTACTTGTATAAACACAATACATTTTTCCAATATAATGGTATTTATAGTATGATCACCGTATTTATTAGGAGAACATATAAATTTGTTTTACTCCCACGAAACAACACAAAATTGGTTAAAAAGACCAAAATCAACAATTCCTAGGTGAAAAAGACATGTAAAATTTGATATTGCTTAAATGGACGAGAATGTAAAAATAGCCAGGATGTAAACAGTCATCCTACCAATTTTCAAATGCTTTTTCTTATTTTTAATTTACAAGAGGATGCATCTAGTTTCATCCTCACTCTTTTTTAAGTTTAAGCCAGGATGAATCCAGTTTCATTCTTGCTATTTTTTTGGTGTCCATTTCACCCATACTAATTTTTACTCGTCTATTAGAACCATATTTTAAAAATATTTGGACAAATGACCCATTTTCCGAAAAAACAAATTAGAAATCCAAGGTAAGAAAGCATAATTTATACCTTTGTCTTTTATGATCGGGTCTAGTTCCAGGTCCAATGGTATCCGAAATGATTCGAGAGCACTCGGATCCATCGACAACCCTAAATGCGTGCGTCGTATGAATCAACTTCTAGATTTTATAATTTTTATCTTTTTCGTCTATTTTTTTTCTCGTTTATTTTTTTTTTATATTTCTAGATAAAACTAAAATGTACAAATTAGTGTGATTCACTAACAACATTATATTAAAGCCAATTCAATCTTTACGCTTAAATAAATTACTGGTGAGGGAGAAGGTGCAAAATTAAGAATCCACGCCATAGCATTCCAAAAACAATAATATTTCTAAGACAATCATGTTTACATGTTAAATGAACGAAATCATTATAAAAAAAAAAAAAAATTGACACATAAAGTCCTTTCTTTTCTTTTTTTTGATGGTAAAAGTAATTTTATTAACTAGCAAATATAGTACAAAAGATTTACAAATTCATTGTTATCAAAAACATTATAGAGAATGCTAGTTTTTTGGATTTTTTGTTGCAATTTGGAGGACATATGTTGGAGCTTTTTTTATCCTTGCTTCTTTAGCTAAGTAGTCCTCTGCTGAGTTGTGCTTCCGTATAATAAACTTTACCTGTGCTTGAGGGAGGTCTTTCAAAATTACCTTGGTCTCCTGCAAAGTGTTTTCGGCTGGCCAAGAGAAGCTTATGCTCACCATGTTTATAGTGTCAACTAGAGATTTGCAATCAGAGACTATTGAAACACTTGACAATATATTTTCTTTTAGCCAAGTAACTGCCTTTAACAAGGCTATCGATTCCGCATGAAGAGCCGAAGACGCCTTATCCGAACCCGCTAAAATGTGCATAAATGACTCGTGGTCCACTAAGTAAAGATAAAAGCATAACCCATATACATTTCTTCTTTCTTAAAGGAAGCATCTATAAATATTATCCAATCTGTATTTATATCAGACCATTTATAATTGACCGACTTCACTTTTTGGTTGTTAATTCCCTTTTGAATTGTTTTTGAGGGAATAAAGTGCAAAAATTTGTTTATCTGGCCGATCAGTTTAATTGGGTCGGGAGATATTTTCTCGAAGACTACCGAGCATCTGTATTTCCATATGAACCAAAGAATGGTGGCTATTTTTTCCACTAGGTTAATTGAATCTTTTTCCGAAATCCGCCATTTAATTCAATGATCCATCACATCAGTGTTTCCTTTCAAATTGAGTCTGTCAAGCGAGAACCCAAACCAGATAGCTCTAGTGCATGGGAATGATCTAAAGAGATGATTATCTGTTTCATGAACTTGTGCATCACACATCTGACAGTGAGGATCAATATCTGTGTTATGGGTTCCAAGACGCGCAGAGGTAGGTAGAGCTTTCTGAATTAATTTCCAAATAAATAATTCGATTCTTGGAATCGCCTGAATTTTCCAAAATTTTTCCCATGGGAAATCAATTTGGGTATTGTTATCTTGAACTTGATTGATTAAGAAATTATAGATATTTTTGGCAGTGAAATTTCCAGAATGATGATGTTTCCATCTCATTTTGTCTTGTTCCTGTATCCTTGGAGTTATGGCTTGTATTTTTCTTCTGTCTTTTGGGTTGAAGAATTTGTTCAGTTTTTCTTGATCCCATTTATTTTCTTCTGTAATTAACTCTTGAACCAATTTTGGGGCCTGTTCTTGAAGGTTGGCTGGTTGAGAGATTATTTCCTCATTTGGAATCCATCTGTCTTCCCATATTTTTGCAGATTTACCATCTTTAACTTGCCAGACAAAATTTCCTTTAATTAGGTCTAAGCCTTTCTGTATGCTTGTACAAATCCACGATAAATTTGAGGTTCTAGAGGCTTCTAAAGGGTGAGAATTTGGAAAGTATTTCACTCCGAGGAGTTTGACCCATAATTGATCTTGATCTGAGATAAGGCGACTGGCAAGTTTGGTGAGCAGAGCTATGTTGAATTTGTGGGGATTTTTTATTCCTAACCCTCCTTGCGAAATGGGATTGCATATGCTGGCCCAGGCTCTGATGAACCCTCCCTTTATTTTTTGCCCTTCTTTTTTCCACCGAAGTTTCTATGGATTCGATCCGTTTGATCGAAGGTATCTTTTGGAAGAGCAATCACTTGCATTTGATACGTTGGGAAAGCTTGCAAAATAGATTTTATTAAGACTGTCCTACCTGCTTGGGAAAGGAGTTTCGATTTCCAACCTTGCATAGTGGAATAGTATTTTTGGAGAAGCAGCTCAAAATTTTCTTTTCTATTTTTGTCAAAAAACAGGGGGTACCGAGATATCTATCATTTTTAGTCATCAAAGGGACTTTAAGAATTTTAGATATGATTTTTCCATGTTTGGGATGTATCAGAGGACTAAAATAGAAACTGGATTTTTGGAGGTTTACCATCTGACCAGTGATATCTCCAAATACGGATAAAATATTTAGCAGATTTTTTGCCTCTCCTAAATTGGCTCTTGTGAATAGAAAACGGTCGTCAGCAAAGAAAAGGTGGGAAATGTTTGGCGCGTTTTTGTTGATTTTGAGACCAGAAATTTTCCTATCAACGATCGCTTTGTCGAGCAGCCTGGATAAGATTTCCATGCAGATTAGGAAAAGGTAAGGGGAGAGGGGGTCCCCTTGTCTTAAACCTCTAAAGGTATTGAATTTTGGACCGGGAAAACCATTAAGGAGAATAGATAAGGATGTTGTAGATATGCATTGCAAGACGAGGTTTAACCATTTTTCGTTGAATCCAAAACTAAGAAGGGCTTTTGTAATGAAAGTCCACTCCACTCTGTCAAACGCCTTAGAGAGATCTAATTTAAGCGCCATATATCCTCTTTTTTTCGCTGTAGCAGTTTTCATAGAGTGGATAAGTTCATGTTCGATTATGATATTATCTGTGATTTGTCTCCCCGACAGAAAGGCAGATTGATTTGGAGAAATTAATTTGTTGCGGATGGGTTTTAGTCTATTCGATAGGATTTTTGAGATTAATTTGTAGACCGCGTTGCTTAAGCTAATGGGCCTAAAGTCACTCGGAGTTTGCGGGGTGGATAATTTCGGTATGAGGGTTATAAAGGAATAATTAAGATCTGTATTGAGAGTACCGGATTTAAAAAAATCCTGGACTGTGCTAACAATGTCGGGCCCAAATGTTTCCCAGTTGGATTTGAAGAATCCTGGTTGGTAGCCATCAGGACCTGGACCTCCCCACTGGTTCATATTAGATAAGGTAGGCCAAATTTCATCTTTTGTGGGGATTTGTAGTAGGGTATGATTTTCTACTTCGGAAATACAAGGCTCAATGATACTATAAAATTCAAAGTTTTTATTACTGATTTGGGATGTACCAATTTGGGTAAAATGATTGACTAAGAGAGAGTTGATTTGATCTCTATCATAAAGCAAAAGGCCAGATGGTTCTCTAAGAACGCTGATGGAATTTATTCTCTTTTTATTGGAAGCAATGGCATGGAAATACTCTGTGATATTCTTTGAAGAATTTATCTCTAGAAAGTTGATGATAAAAATCATTTTTAATTTCGTACCAGTTTCCTAATTCAGCATGAAGATTTTTCAACTTCTCTATGTCATTGGAAATTTTTCCAGATCTTTGAATACTATCTATTTTGTTATTTAAATTTCTGATGTTTTTATGAATGTTACCGAATACTACGGAATTCCAATGAGCAAGGTCTGAGGATAGGAGATGAAGTTTTAAGGCAAGATTCATGTCTGTCGAGCTATTAGATGTAGGTCCCACGCAACTTTTACAACTGAAGATAATGTTGGATGGGATAGCCACGACCTAAAACATCTAAAAGGTTTATGAGCTTTGTGTTTCTCAATGTTGGAATCAAGAAGAATTGGGGTATGATCTGACCCTACTCTAGGTAAGTGAGTTACCTTGGAATCCGGGAAATGTTGAGACCAAAGATAAGAGGTCAACGCTATGTCAATTCTTTCACATATATTCGCATCACCTTTTATAGTTGTTTGACCATGTGAATGGAGCACCATCATAACCCTCATCTTGTAGTCCCACATGATGCGGGTTTTGAAAAATCAGACACATAAAGTCTCACATGTTACTATGTTAGACACTAAGGTATTGGAATTCTGAATCGTGAAGTGGCTCACTTTTGGTTTTGAAAATTCAGATGGTATGCTAAATCGAGAATCGAGAATTGAAAATCATTTCTTTTTACACATGGATTTTTAGAACATTGGTCATGTATCATATGATATGACAAAAATGTAAGTACGGACCTATTGAAGAGATAACCATGCCTGAAGCCCCTATTAGCTCTGCGGGTCAACGAACGTAATTTTATTATGTTTATTTTTAGTTTGGGGTGTGCAGAAAAACCGAATCCGCGGATTTCACCCGCAACCGTCCGTAAAATTGCGGGTGAAAACTAATCCGTAAGAGTTTATGGGTCGGACACGGGTTGTTGGAAACAATCGGAAGAAATAATGAAATCGGATCTCAAACAGCTGAGTCGCGGACTAGGTCGCTATCTTTAAGGTATTTCGCGACTCTGCCTCTTGATTGTGCTAGCAGTCAAAAAATTGTCGAACACCTATGGGATAAAACAAATGATAACTCTTTATTCGATTTCTCTCGCACTATGAGAAATCGAACAAACAAATAATCTATCTAACACTTGCTCAGAACTCGAAATAGATGAAAAAACTGTGTCTTCATCTTCTCCAGAAACTTTTCTTATATAAGTAAAAAAACATCAATACGGTTTTAATGAAAATAAATTTCGCAATAAGTGCGCACTGAAAATCCTCCATAACAGACCATAAAACGGCAACATTAAATTTACCAAAAATTAATGTAATTAATTAGAATATTAAGTTGAAAACCGTTTTTGGAAATCAAGAGTTAAAAACAAAGAAAAAATAAGTTTCTGAATTAGCGACCTCTCAAGACCCCAAGGCCCCGCTCTCCGGATTTTTAATACACATTATAGATATATAAATATACCTATTCCCGGATTTTTAATACATATTATAGATATATAAATATATCTATAATGCATGGGGTGAGACTTGAACCCAAGTCTATAGTGTGGGAGCCCAAAATTATACCACCACACTATTTCTCTAAGTTTGATATAATATTACAAAACTATGTTTTTAATGTTATAAACGTGTAATTATGTTAAGAATATCTAGGGCAAATCCCGTTTATTACTGGGATGCCCTTGTGTCTAGCCCTATAAATAGCGGCTCTAATGTATGTCTATTATACACATGAATAAGAATTCCTCTATACTTCTTCTCCATATTTTCTGTCTTCTTCTCTGTTCACAAGACGTTATCACGCACGTAACTCTACCAACTAAGCCGTGTAATTTATTTTATTTTTTCCTTTACAAAAACAATCTCTAGATATATCCGTCTATAGCGTTTTTCTTTTCGTTTCCCTGTATGCTTCTTATCACCATTCTTCTTATCACCGTTACTTCAGGTTTGATTTTTTTTTTTTTTAATCTCGTACATTCGCATGAGATATTACTTGTACGCTCAAACTGGTTTGACTTTCTTATAGCCAAATCATAAAGTATACAGTATACAGGCTGCAAGTATTAGACGGATTTGTTTTTGTGTTCAAGAGTTTCTTTTAAATCATTAGATACACAATGTAAAGTCAAACCCTAACATAGACTTGATTTTTTTGGTCGTTAGTTATCCCTAACATCACCTTGAGTTCGGTAATTTAACGGGTGTTACGATATTTATTTGTGAGGATACATATTGTTCTATGACTTGATTTTGTTTTCCTACTATGCAACATGAAGATACCGATAAGAGGGGTGACTGCAAAGCCCTCGAAACATTACTGTTATGTAGCGAAAAGTTTACGGGATTTGGCTGATCTGATCCATACCTTGATTAAGCAAAAGGAGCTAGACATAAAACTGAGAATTGATGCGACTGTATTTGGATTTTTGAATCAGGTATACTAATATTAATTTTGTTTGTCTCTTTTGCATGTTTTCTACGGATTCAATACCTTGACAACCACATGTTCCGAAGTTGAACTCATCGAAACTACAGCCATGGACTGAATCAACGCTACATCTTCTAGTATACCTTATAAATCTTGTCAGGGTGGTAAATATTTTATTTATTTTATTTTTATTAATACTTTCCCAGTTTTGTTTATATTTTTGCTCACGTCAATCTATAGAGAACGAAAGAAAAGAAAAAAATCCATCGTAAGATGGTTTATAGTTTTTATTTCCCTAATGAAACTATAATCACCGAAAATTGGTATCGTCGTAGATTTCATTATCTTTACGGTAACTAATGACATGCATGGTTCATGGAACCTCCGGCCAATTTAATTGATATCTTTGTACATTAGACAAAGATCATGTGATTAATGGTTTCTATATATTTATTTTATTTTTTTTGTGCAAGAAACCATCTGTCAGCTAACTATGCGATATCAAAAGCGACAATATTTTTTTTTAATTTGTCAACACAATTTTATTAATTGTACAAACCAATTGATGTTGGTTTTTGCCCACCAATTCTCCTTAATGAAATAAAAAAAATAAAATAAAATAAAATTGGCATTCAACTTTTAGCCAATATTGGTGAGTGATTTCTATTCCTTCAAAGAAATCGTCATCAACAAAAAGTAGGGTTTTCTCTACAAAGATTAAAAGGCTTACAATTGGTTGTTTTATGTGTTGCTTAAGCACTAACCCTTCGTACACCAGCTGCATATAGTTCTCTTTTATGTCAAGGGCCACATAATGATCCTAGCTTATGGGTATCAAAACATTAAAGATGATTTTCTAAGTCATTATCGTAACATTATCAAAATTATCGTTCCACTACTAAATGGGTATAATGAACGGCTAAGTGACATGGTCATATTATACAAGAAGATACTAAAGATTTCTTTTTCTTTTTCATATACCGTAATTGATTTATTTATTTTATTTTTATTATATGTATGCCATGGGTAACCAACTTTAAGCAAAAATTCTGGTTTTCCTTTCTTTTCTTATATCCCTTTTCATAGAGAGAAAAATAAAATCCATTGATATATGGTATACAGTTTCTATTCTTTCATGAAACTGTAATCACCAAAAATTGGTGTCATCGCGATCTAGCTACCTTTACGGTAGTTAATTATATGCATGGTTGAAAAACCTACAGCCAATTAATTTTGGTATTTTCGTCTATTTGATGAAGATCATGTGATATTTATGATCGGTTTCTATTATTTTATTTTTTATTTTCAAAGAAACCATCTATCAACCACGAAGTGGATTTTCCCTATGTGATGACTAAGTCGGCATTTCTTTTTCTTTTAGTCGATGCAATTTTGATGTATCGTATATACCAACCGGTATTGGTTTTCTCCATCAATTCCGAGGAAGGAGATGTTAAAATTGGCATTCTAAGAAATTTTAGCCACTATTTTTTTCTCTCGTAGTTTGACGATAATCGTTTAAACAAACCATTACCAATTATGGTTTTATTTTTCTACTAATAAACCATTGATTTCCATTTCTTACGGGAAAACCATGGATTCCTTAATAACGAAAATGATCTCTTTATTTTCTTAAAAAGAATCATATAAGCCAATTGATTTGGTTTTTCCCTATCGGTCCTAAGAGGATATATAAAGTATCGTTATTATGATATTCCCAATTGAAAACACCTAGAGGAATTGTTGTATTCTTTAGGGATATTGAGCATTTTTTTTCTTCTCATGGTAAATCTCCAAAATTTTAAAATAATTCCACTTGTAGTTGGAATTGGACACTGAAGATCAAAGGGTGCGCACCCGGCTTGTTAGCCTAAATCATTAATTAGTCCTTGTAGTGACTATATTGATCTAAGTATTATTATTTTATTTTTTGAATGAAATAAAGTGTCTATAATTTCATTCTTAGGTGAATGAATATATTGTCGGCCCTATAGGTCATTGGAGATTTATGTTTTCTTGCTCTAACCAACGAATCCATGGTTGATTTTAAATTTGTATGTCAAAAGACTACAATTTTATTTTTATCTTTAGGACAATTTCTTATGGCTTTTGAAGTCATTATCTACCATCCAACCGGTATCATTAAAATCCGTAAATTATTATGAGTATATGTCCTTGATTTAATCGGATAATACTCTACGAATATATATTTATTTTTCGTATATGAGATTATATTTCCGCCATAATCGGGGAGACTATACATTACCGTACGTTTCTCCCATTTTGATCAAATCGAAAAAGGTCGTTTACTAGGCGTGAAAAAATCTCATTTAGCTTTCCAATAAGCTTATGCCATTTGAAAAGGCAAATCCAATCACATCTAGCAAGTATGTAGTATTTTTATATATGCTAAAAATATTCTCCAACGGAGTCTATGATAATACGATTCACATTCTCCAAATTCATATCTCTTCATTTGAATAATATGAGATTATAACGCCTGTGGGCGCTCGGGTACCAAAGAACTCTTTGAATGTTTTTCAAGATATGCATACACTTGAGAATTGTGTAAGATCATCATTAATATGTTGTCGAATATCCATATAAAGTAGCTACCGAAAATCGACATATGTGATTGGTTGGCATACGATTGGATTATTTTCTCGATTGACGCAATTCTTGGATCCAAAAATTAACACTTAAAAAATGCCAAGCCTATATTAATTACAGGCTAGTGTAGTCATAATGCGTTATACGAGAAATTTTTCGTTGTAAAAACGATTTTAAGAGTTATATTTTTGCTTAGACCTTAGGATTGATTCATTAATTGTTCAATTTATACAATGCACTTGGCGTGGTAGTCTTTGAAGGACTCATATTGCATTGACACAAGAAATGTGGTCGAAGAACATATTGAATTTGTATTCTTTTGAGGATTCAAATTCTATTTAGGCAGCCACCTTATTTGCTTACATAAGGTTTAACAATCCTTTATGTGTTTTTAGAAATTTGGTACAAAACCAAAAATCCGGATTAATTAGTTGATGCTATCAACTTTATGGGTCTATTAAGGAGTCCTTAAAAACACAAAAATCCACGCTTTAGCAGCATGAATTCTATTTTTTTTTTCTCAAAACTGCAGTTGGAATTATGCTAGCTTAAACTCGTCTTTGAAATAGACTAGAGTTATTATTTTGATGCTTTTCTTTTGTAAAAATCATATAGTTGGGTTAGCATCCATATTTACGTCAAAAGTTGTACTCTTTTCCCTTTATTTCAGGTTTTATCCCATGTGGTTTTCCCCGACAAGGTTTTAACGAGGCAACATCTCGTTGACGTTTGATTTTCTTTTCAAAAATGTTGATATTTGTGCTCTTTTCCTTCGTCCAAATTTTTCCCACCGGGTTTTATTGGAAAGGTTTTAGTGAGGCAATTTATTCAACATGGTGGTCATCCAAGGGGGAGTTGTATAATTTTGGTTATTTGGTGGATTCCCACCATTAACTAGGTCATTCTGTTTCGTTAGACCACATCAACATAAGAACCCTTAGGAATTTGGATATCATTCTGATCCATGTATGGTATGATCACAAACTTTACTCACCTATGGTACTATAACTGCATATTGGCACTTTGGTGAAGAAACCACATCAATCGCTTTTTGCAAATCATCTCCGAGAAGCTAGGAATCCAAGAAGCAAGTCCTCAATGTACTTAAAGAAGCGTGAAGACTCGAGAAAATACCATTAGAAGACTAACACAAAAGAAGACTTCATCAACTTGGAAATTTCTCACGAAAACATTGTTATCTCCAAGATTCAAGAAATTGTTTCGAATTTGGCTCGACTTGAAGATTTGCAAGCCAAGATTTAACTAAAGTACTTATCGTGGGAGTATCAAATTAGAAGGTATTTTACTGGACTATCACGTTGTACTCTTTTTCCTTCATCAAGGTTTTTCCCGTTGGGTTTTCCTTGTCAAGGTTTTAATGAGGCAACATTTGTGTGTCCAAATTTTTTCTAAGTTTTCTCAATTGTACTCTTTTTCCTTCGATCAGGTTTTCTCCTTTTGGAATTTCCTGACAAGGTTTTAACGAGGTAAATAGCTTAGACACAATGTCATCAGGGGGAGTGTTATAAACGTGTAATTATGTTAAGAATATCTAGGGCAAATCCCGTTTATTACTGGGATGCCCTTGTGTATAGCCCTATAAATAACGGCTCTAATGTATGTCTATTATACACATGAATAAGAATTCCTCTCTACTTCTTCTCCATATTTTCTGTCTTCTTGTCTGTTCACAAGATTTAAATATATATATCTCCCAACAATCCTCCACTTATATTTTAAAAACACTGAGCAAGTGTTGTATAGTTGTGCATCTGCAAAGGTGCCTTTCGACTTGAACCTCTGCATAGTGTTAAATTTTCTAAGTACCAGGTGACTAGAGTGACTTGTGTCTTGAACTCTAACTAATATTATATTATTTAACACACACAACTATTTCTAGAGTAAAGTCCTTAAGTTCGCACATTAAGGCCATGTGCTTATCCATTTTTTAACAAATGATCTAGAGAAATGCCCAATTTCTCATAGAAGGCGCCATACCTTCACATTCGTATAGGTGAGTCTATCAAGAATACTCCGTGTATCCCACTTAACTTAAGAGCTATAAAATCATTAAGAGTTAAATACTCAACCTCGTTTCCCACTTCAGGATATCATGCTATGGGAGTGCATGAATCTATCATATCATTTGTAACTTCGCCTAGTCCCTTTGAACCTATCTAGGCGGGTATCCATTACAAATGACTCAACTTCTCACAAAGCCTAAGTCCCATACTTCTAGAAAATTTCCATACCTTTTCTCTAGCTAACCCTTTCACAAAGTGTCACTATATTTCCTTCGTATCTTACATGATCTATTCTTACAACACCAAATTGTGAGAAATTCTCTAACCGTGTCGTGCTTTCGACGTATATGTCGATTCTTATTGTTATTATAACAATTATCTACTACTCCGATAGCCGCGGTACTATCGCAAAGAGATCAAAGTGGCTGGTATTGGTTTTTCCCATACTGGAATGTCTGGCAACGTACATTTCACCATCCCGCTCTTCACTAGCTGCTTCTTCAATGCTATCAATTCAGCCTCCATCGTAGATTGGGCTATAATTGTCTGTTCTTTGATCTCCAAGATACAAAGTGCCCCCAAGAATAGTAAAAAATATCCGCTGGTGGACTTGGAATCATCTCAAGGAATATTCCAATTAGCACGCTAAATCCTTCAAGGACCGCGGGATACCTTTGATAGTGTAATCCTAGGTTTGTGGTTCTTTTCGTATACCGCATAACCTCTCAACAAAGATCCCAAGAGCCAAACTAGGATTACTGCAAACCCGCACAGAACTCCCACTTTGCATACGCAATGTCTGTCTAATACAATCACCGCATAACACAGATCGCCAATTATACTAGCATATTCAGATTGTCTAACACTTTCTCCAGTGTTCCTTAACAATTTCACAGTAGGATCAAAAGGAGTACAAACAGTTTTATAATCAAAATATTCATACTTCTTTAGGATTTTTTCAATGTAGTGAGATTGATCCAAACAAATACCACTATTAGTTCTAGTTATTTTGATTCCCAAGATTACACTAGCTTCACCCAAATCTTTCATGTCAAAATTCGAACTAAGCATGCTTTTAGTTTCATTGACAACAGATAAACCGGAACCAAATATTAGCAAATCATCCACATACAAGCAAACAATCACACATACATCATTCTCGGATTTATAGTAGATGCATTTGTCACCCTCATTTATTCTCAAGTTACTTGAAATCATTAAATTATCAAATTTCGCATGCCATTGTTTAGGAGCCTGTTTCAAACCATAAAGAGATTTTTCTAGCTTAATACTTTATGTTCTTGTCCAGAATTACAAAACCTTCAAGGTTGTTCCATGTAAATTTCTCTTCTAGTTCACCATTCCAAAGCAGTTTTAACATCCATTTGATGAATAACAAGATTATGAGTAGCAGCAACATCAATCAAAACACGTATAGATGTTAATCTAGTAACAGGAGAATAAGTATCAAAAAAGTCTACGTTCTCTCGCTGCCTATAACCTTTGGCAACCAGTCTAGCCTTATGCTTATCTATTGTTCCATCAAGTTTGAGTTTCCTTTTCAAGACCCATTTACAACCTATTGGCTTACAACCAGAGCTAAATCTACATAACTCCAAGTTCCATTACACATGTGAGAATCCCATTCATTATCTACAGCTTCTTGCCGAAACTAGACTCTCAGAACTAAACGCCTCTTGTAAATTAGAAGGTTCTTCTTCTATATAGCGTAAAATTCAAAATCAGGATTTTTATCTTTTGTCTCAGTCCTAGCTCTTTTACTGCATCTAGGTTCAAATTCAGTGATCCTAGTTTCTTTACTTCTAGGTTCTTCTAATCTAGACTCAGAATCAACACTAGGTAAAGTGCTAGGTGTTGAACCCCCACTATTACCCCTACTAATTCTAGATTTAAAAGGAAATCTATCTTCAAAGATGTCAACATCAACAGATTCAATAATAACCTTATTATTAATATCAAAGAACCTATAAGCTTTACTGTTTTGAGCATAACCAATAAAAACACATTCATAAGCTCTACTTTCTAACTTATGTCTTTTAGGATCAGGTTTCCTAACAAAATCCAAACAGCCCCAAACTCTAAAATAAAATACATTAGGTTTTCTATTTCTCCAAAGTTCATAAGGAAATATCATGGTTTTATTATTGGGAATGCGATTCAAAACATGGCAAACGGTCAACAAACATTCACCCCACCAATGAGAAGCAGCACTGCACCAGAACTAAGCAAACAAGCAACAAAAGAAGTTCAGTCGGTGTAGACGATTCTTTCTTTCAGCTTTTCCATTCATTTGAGGATTATATGGAGCAGTTCTTTCATGTATTATGCCATTAGTTTGATAAATTTCAGTAAAAGGAGCAGAATCATATTCAGGGCCTCTATCACTACGAAACCTCTTAATTTTTCTACCAAATTGATTTCAATTTCAGCAATAAAAATTTTAAACTTTTCAATAGCTTCATTCTTATGGCTCAAAGAAATAAACATACGTATAATTAAAACAATCATCAATGAACGTCATAATATATCTCTTCCCATTTCTAGTTAGGATACCTTCATATTCACACAAATCGAATGTATTAAGTCTAGTGGTTGGGATTCTCTTACAATGATTTATGTGAATTCTTAGTTATTTTTGCTTGATCATGCGATTCACATTTTTCAAATTCATTTTCGGAAAATTCAGAAGGACACCTAACTTGCTCATGTTATTTACTAACTTTTACCCACGTGAGAAAGCCTACCATGCCAAACATTAAAATTGCAAACCATATAAGCGAGAAGAATCAATTTTATTCATAGCATCAACATTAAGCTTAAACATTCCATCGCAAGAGCATAACCTTTTCCTACAAAATTCTTATTCTTAGTTATAGTGTAAACATCGACCCAATAGTTTGATACAACCCAGCCTTGTTGAGAAGATAGCCGGAAACAAGGTTCTTCCTCATTTCGAGTGTGAAGAACATCTTTCAAAGATGAGTGTCTTCCCAGAAGTAAACTTCAATTGTACCGTACTAACCTTTCACCATAGTGCTCGTGAGAGTCTCCCAACAACACTTTCTTATCCTTGGTTTCAAAGATAAGTCTTAAACATGGACCTATCAAAACAACAATGACGCGAAGCACCACTGTCTATCCACCACCCATCATATCCACCAACCATGTAAACTCCTGGATCGAGACCATGGCAATTATAACGTCACCCACAAAGATTAGCTTGTGCGTTATTCTTTTCCTTGTTAAACCTGCAATTCCTAGCCATGTGTTTTGGTTTATTACGGACATAACAAAGAAACTCGTACTGGAATTCTGTCCATTTTTGATGGGTGGTGGTTCTTCTTTTGATTAGGCCTTCCTCCTTTCTTCTGGTTCGGGTTAGGCTTCATATCCTTTTTCTTAGGTTTCAAATTAGGATGAGTCTTATTGTTAGAAACAATGAGGATCTCTTCCTTCTTATCTTGTTTCCGAGCTTCTTCCTCAACCCTGAGCTTAACAATCAAACTTTCAAGAGAAAATTCTTTAGTCTTGTGACGCAAAGTATTACGAAAATCTTTCCAGCTAGGTGGTAACTTGTCAATCATTACAGAAACTTGAAATTGTTCATCAGCTTTCATACCTTCGGCCACAATTTCGTGGTAAATTTTTTTGAAGTTCATGAGCCTGTGCAACAACTGACCTATCATCCACCATTTGGTATCTCAAATACGGCCACAAAGATACTTCTTTGAGCCAGCTTTCCTCGGTGTCGTATTTTTTTCGTAATGCATCCCACACATCTTTAGCAGTTTCAAAAGTTGAATAATACTCATATAAATCATCAGATAATGCGTTAAGAATGTAGTTTTTGCAATCAAAGTCGTCATCGATCCATTTGTCAATGGCCTTTTGTTTCTCCTCAGCAGTTTGAGAAACAACATCTTTGGCACCATCGGAAGGAGATGGATCAGTAGCAGCAGCACCATCATCAAAGATCAGCATCAAAGAATGGTAAGATATCGCAAGTAGAAGTTTTATCAAAGCAGGTTCCATGGTTCCATGATGAACACTCGACACAATCATATGCAGCTTCATGAGTTTGACATAAAAGAACATCTTCAACTTCCATCTTCTGAAATGCATCCCTTCAAATTTGAATGGCTTGTTGGTATCATCAACGCGCTTCCTTTCAACCTCCATAGCAAAATCAAATACCTTAAAATTGTTGGAAACAATCGGAAGAAATAATGAAATCGGATCTCAAATAAATGATTCATGGACTAGGTCACTATCTTTAAGGTATTTCGCGACTCGCCTCTTGATTGTGCTAGCAGTCAAAAATTGTCGAACACCTATGGGATAAAATAGTCGATAACTCTCTTATTCGATTTCTCTGCACTATGAGAAATCGAACCAACAAATACTCTATCTAACACTTGCTCAGAACTCGAAATAGATGAAAAAACTGTTTTTTCATCTTCTCCAGAAACTTTTCTTATATAAGTCAAAAAACATCAATACGGTTTTAATGAAAATAAATTTCGCAATAAGTGCGCACTGAAAATCCTCCATAACAGCCATAAAACGGCAACATTAAATTTACCAAAAATTAATGTAATTAATTAGGAATATTAAGTTGAAAACCGTTTTTGGAAATCAAGAGTTAAAAACAGCAAAAAATAAGTTTCTGGATTAGCAGACCTCCCAAGACCCCAAGGCCCCGCTCTCCCGGATTTTTAATAGTGGAAATTTTATAAATATCCCTCCTTTTCATGGATTTCACAAATACCCTTATCCACAATAATTATACCCCTCATCTTCTAAAATGTTATCCATTTAATTTTAAATGATGTAAATATCCTTTCAATATTAATAAAAATTTAGATGAAAGTCATTTCATTTCACATGCTGGAGGTGGTGATGGTGGTGATGCCGGCGATGAAGGTGGTGGTGCCACCAGATTTGGGATCAACTTTTGTTGTTGATACCAGATTTTTGTGTCAACTTGGGTTGTTGACACGTAATCTTGACCTAACTAATTTCCGAGTTTTCAATTTTTGTAAAAACTTAACATGCTGACACCAGATATGATATCAACTTTCATTTGTTGACACCAAAATTTGGTGTCAACTTTGGTTGTTGATACAAAAACTCGGGAGCAACTTCGGTTGTTGATACAAAAACTGGACCTAACTTATTTCTAAATTTTCAATTTTTTTATCAACTTGGCGGCAACGATGGTGGATTTGGAGGAGATGGTGGTCGCAATTGCGTAGCGGTGGTGACGATGAGTTGTGGTGGAGTTGTGATGGTGGAATGTTGGTGATGGTTGTGGAGTGGTGGTGGTGGTGGTGGTGGTGGTTGTGGAGTGGTGGTGGTGGTGACTTGCTGTCGGTGGAGTTGGAGGCGGTGGTGGAGTGATTGGGAAAGAAAATTATTGCTTTTTGAAAAACAAAAAAAAAATTATGTGTAATAAATTGCTAAAATAGTTTATTTTTAAGAGGATAAGCTTCTTGTAAAAGGAGAATGAGACAGAAAATAGGGAGAAGAAGCATAGAGAATTCCATTCATATGTGTGTAGAATACAATGTTTAAGCCTCTATTTATATACATAGAAGACTTGGTGTCCAAGACATGTAAACCCTAAACTTAGACACAAAGGGCATCTTAGTAAATAAACAATGGTTTATAACACTCCCCCTGATGACCACCGTGGCTAAGCTAATTGCCTCATTAAAACCTTGTCAGGAAATTCCAAAAGGACAAAACCTGATCGAAGGGAAAAGTGTACAATTGTGAGAAAACTTAGAATATTGTTGGACATGTATATATGTTGCCTCATTAAAACCTTGACAAGGAAAACCCAGTGGGGAAAAACCTTGATGAAGGAAAAAGAGTACAACGTGATAGTCCGGTAAAATACCTTCTAATTTGATACTCCCCCTGATAAGTACTGCAGTTAAGTCTTGGCTTGCAAATCTTCGAGTCGACACTTTCCCAATTTCGATGAACGAATTTCTTGAATGCTAGAGATAGTAATGCTTTCGTGAGAAATCTGCCAGTTGATGAAGTCTTCTTTTGTGTTAGTCTTCTAATAGTAGTGTCCTCGAGTCTGCATGCTTCTTTCAAATACATTAAGTACTTGTGTCTTGGATTGCTGATTACTTGGAGATGATTTGCAGAAATAGTTGATGTAGTTTCTTCAACAAAGTGCCAAGATATGAATACCTTATCATACGTGAACAAAAATCGTATTTGTTAGAAGGAAATCCAAATTCTTAGGAGATGATTAAGTTGATTTATTTTAATCAAATGTGGGCATCCACTATACAACCAAAATTTATACAACTCCCCCTTGGATGACCGTCATGTTGAATTAAATTGCCTCACTAAAACCTCGCCAGTAAAACCCAATGGGAAAAAACTTGGACAAAGGAAAAAGAGCACAAATATCAACATTTTGAAATAAAATAAATGTCATGTTGCCTCGTTAAAACCTTGTCAGGAAACCACATGGGAAAAAACCTGAAACGAAGGGAAAAGAGTACAACTTTTGACGATTTATGGATGCTAACTCATCTTTATGAGTATTACAGATAACAAGCATCAAAATAATAACTCTGGTCTATCTGAAAGACGAGTTTATGCTAGCATAATTCTAACTGCAGATTTAATAAAGAAAAGAAAATAGAACTTATGCTGCAAAATCGTGGATTTTGGTGTTTTTAAGGACTTCTCAAAAGACCTATAAAGTTGATATCATCAATCAACTAATCCGGATTTTTGGTAAATTTTAAAAAAAAAAACACATTAAGGATTGCTAACCCTGACATAATCAAGTCAGGTGGCTGCCTGAATATAATTTGAATCTTACAAGGATTACAAATTATAACATATTTCCAAATGCAATACAAGTCATTCAAAGACTACCACGCCAAATGCATTGTCCAGGGAGAACCGAATGTTATGGAATCAATCCTAGGGTTTGAGTAAAAACTAAAACCCTTAAATCGTTGTAAAACGATAATATTTCTCGTTGAACGCATTATGACAACACTAGCCTGTAAATAACCGGCTTGGCAATTTTAAGGTGTTAAGTCTTGGATCCAAAATTGCGTCAATCGAGAAATCAATCCAACCTAATTTGGATTATATGCAACCAATCATGTATGCCGATATTACTCTGCAGAGGGGTCTACAACCACCATCATTTATTTCAGTAGCTACTGTAAATGAATATTCGATAATCATTAGTTTATTATGACCCAACACAATTCTCTGGTGTATACACACTTTGAAAAATTCAAATTTTACTGGTACCAGTTCCCGCGGGCATTATAATCTCCTCCTCGTCAAATGAGGAGATATTAATTTTGAGAATGTGAATCATATTATGATAGACTCTATCATAGCACTATCTATAGCATGTAGCAAAACGCTACATTTTTGCTAGAAGTGATTGGATTTTCCTTTTCAAACGACATTAGCTTATGGAAAAGCTAAATGAGATAATTTCACGCCTATTATTTAATGGCAAAGATTTATCGATTTGATTTAATGGGAGAGAAATTGATATAAATTTAGTTAATTAACACCACCTTTTGATAGTGTATATAGTCTCCCCTGATTATGGGGGAAATAATTGTATCTCATATACGAAATCAAGTTTCGTAAAGTATTATCCGATTAATTCGAGGACATATACTGAGAATAATTTTTAGTTTTTAACAATACCTGGTTGGACAGTAGATACTGAATCCAGGAATCACTAAAAATTATACGAAAAATGTAATCCACTTGATATACAAATTGAACAAAGCATGGAATTTATTGGTTACAACCCAAAAGATATAAAATATGCAAATTAATCTCCAAATAATTCCGACATGAGATTGTGGACACTTTATTTTTCAAAAAAATTAAATTCAAGATTAATATAGTCACTTCAAGGACTAATAATATTGGCTAACAAGCCGGGTGCGCACCCACTGACCTTTAGTGTCCTACCATATTCCAATTAGAAGTGGAACAGTCCAAAAAATTTCGGAGATTATTAACAGGAAAAAATTAAAATTGCTCGATATCCCTCAAGAATGCAGCAATTTTTTATTCACTGGTATTTGCAAATATTACGAATAACGATTTCAACCCTTTTGGGTTTGATTGAGAGAAAGTTTCTTTTTAAGAAGATAAAGAAACCGTAAATCGTTATTTTTCTAGGAAAAACACCATGTTATGGTTGATAAATAGTTTCTTTAAAGGGATAGAAACCAATGGTTTATTTTTTGATAAAACCATATTTGATGGTACAAGTTGGTTTTCGAAATGGCACCATATTGGCAAAAATTTAGAAAATATGCCAATATATTTTCTCTCTTCTTATGGAAACGATGGAGAAAATTAACACCAACTCGATTGGTTTGTATGATTTATCGAAATCGTTTCAACAAACTAAAAGATGTCGTTTTAATCATCACATATGGAAAAAAAATCCATTTTGTGGGAATTCTTATTATTGACATACGGTTTCGGGCAAATAAATATAAACCATATGATAAATCACATGATCTTTGTCCAATGGACAAAGATGCTGAAGTAAATCAGCCGGAGGTTCATGAACCATGCATGTGATTAATTACCGTAATGACGATGAATATCCGCGATGACACCAATTTTAATTTGATGATTATAGTTTCATTAGAGGAATAGAAACTTTAAACTATTTTTCAATAGCTTTTTTCTTTCTCTAGGAGTAGAGAACAAAGGAAATCAAACTCAAAAAAATTGATCACCGATAAATAGATAAGAAAGCATATAAAGTAAAATATATATATATATATATATATATATAAAATCGCAGCTTGATGACTATTAAAAAAAAATGGACAGGAAAGATACAAAACAAAAGTACCAATGCTGTAAAAGATGGATACAACACCAAGTATTGTTGTCTCTCAGCCAATGTTTCTCTTCCACTTGTTTAATCACGCTTTAAGTATCTTGAAAGTGGATTCTTTGCTATCGTAAAATATCACCATCGGATTTTTACCAAATCAAGGTGTGTATATGCAAAGAAACAAAAAAAAAAGAAGAGATTAATTAGTACACGGCTCCAAAACTGTAAAATCATAAATAATTAAATTAATATGATCTGTGAAAACTAAAGTTAGGTTTAACCATGTAAAAAAAAAAATAAAGAATAAAAGAAATAGTATAAAATATTATATCACCGATTTCACTTTTTTTTCTTTTTTTTTTGTTTTAAGCTCAGCGTAGGGCGTGCTGATAACGTCTTGTAAAAGGAGAATGAGACAGAAAATAGGGAGAAGAAGCATAGAGAATTCCATTCATATGTGTGTAGAATACAATGTTTAAGCCTCTATTTATATACATAGAAGACTTGGTGTCCAAGACATGTAAACCCTAAACTTAGACACAAAGGGCATCTTAGTAAATAAACAATGGTTTATAACAAAGCTTTATATATAAGAGGAGGGGCATATTTATAATGTGATAGGGGTATTTTTGAAGGGTTCCAAAACTAAGGGTATTTAATTAATATACCCTTTTTAATAAATATTATAGATATATAAATATAAGGGTTCCAAAACTAAGGGTATTTAATTAATATACCCTTTTTAATAAATATTATAGATATATAAATATACCTATTTAAATGCATGGGGTGAGACTTGAACCCAAGTCTATAGTGTGGGAGCCCAAAATTATACCACCACACTATTTCTCTAAGTTTGATATAATATTACAAAACTATGTTTTTAAATATATATATATCTCCCAACAACGGTGAGTTCTCAAATCCGCAAGGTTTAGCGGTTGGTTTGTAAATCGGCAGATTCACCCGCACCGTAACAAATAGATCAAGAGGAGGTAATCTTAAAAATAGGTTACCTGATTCAGTTGCTTAAAGATATATGCAGGGCACGTGCGAAGAAAATATATTTGTAGGATAAGAAACTTACGTTACCTCGTAGCCAGCAGGATGAAAACCACCTCATCCGTAGACTTGAATTGAGGTTGGGGATAGACACCGTAGGTTTTGAGGTGCTACTGATGGAATTGGGCTGTTTAATGCATTGGATATCTTGATTGCCGATGATGGATTTCTTGACTGAAAGCTAAGATTACGTAACGACAGAGCTTTCTTCTCTTTAGAAACAACCAACCGAATAACCCACGTGAAGGCCAATGTAATTGCATCATTGGGGCCTCATGAAAAGAAAATTGATAAAGGAGAGGGATCGAAGGCAATGGTGTTAACTGAATCTCCCTTAAAACTTAAGCAGCTGTTATGTTCAAACCAGATGTCCGGAGATACTCATGTATATTAGCAGCAGCAGCTCCCGAAATTGGTTCCATTTAGAATAAAGTAAGGTGGGATATTGATAAGCACATACCATTGCTGTTCCTCACTCAAATCAATCTTGAAGACATTGATTAAAGTATTTTGTAGAATTAGGTTTTATTTTACTTTTTTTTTCTTACTAAATCCGCGGTTAATCCGCATCCTGTCCGTATCATCCGTTGATCCGCGGATGTCAAATCCGCAGGTGATTAGGCCGGACACGGTTGGATTTTTCAAATCCGCAACTTTGACGGTTTGGACGCAGGGGACCCCTAATCCGCATCCGTCCGGCCGTTGCACACCCCTAATTTTTAGCTAAATGTTAGGCATATCAAGTGTATTAGCCCGGGCCTAAAAAATAATTTCAACTCTCGTGGGTTCATACTTCATCCCAGCAAAAGTGAAAAAAATATTGTTAGAACACCACTACCACGGTGAGGAGGGTCGACTGAAAAAACACGAAACACCGCTGATTGCATGACATCTGTTTTGTTGGAATGTTATTTTTGAGGCATATATATCGTTTTTGTGGTTGCATAACCAAATTAATGAATGCATGAACCAAAATACGAATGTATAAACTACAGAGATGGAACTACCTATCCAAGGCATTTTCAAGTTAATATGGAGGATAAAAGTCCCCCCCCCAAAAAAAATTGGTTTTTCTTATGGACAATAGCTCATTCAAGTTTACCTATACTAGAGATCTTTTGACAAGAAGAGGATTGGATGTCCCTACAACTTGCTTATTCTGCAGCGAGGATGAAACTGTAGATCACGTCTTTATCCATTGGGACTTTGCTAAGAGGGTTTGGGTTCATTTCATCGAGAAGTTAAATTGGTTTTACACTATGTCCCCAGATGTCATTTCTTTGCTTTTTGCGTGGAATCTCCCCGTTTTAAGGCTAGTTTGGTATTGCTGTGAATTTTAAAAAAGCGGTTTTCTTGTCTTGTCTTTGTCTTTGTGCATTCTTTGTCTTGTCTTTGTGGAAATAAATCGCATGACGTTTGGTAAACTATAATTTAAAAAAGCACTATACAATTAACAAACTCGTAAATTCTCGTTTGGTAAACCGGTATTTAAAAGTGCTTTGGTGATGTAGTTAATGACGAAAATAGACATATTTCAAAAATTAGTTTTAGTACAATTTTATTATATAATAAATTATATTTCTAATTTTAATATATTTAATAAAATATAAGTAATATTTTTTTTATTTTTAATTGTTTTTATTATTTAATTAAAAAAATTATGATTATTTGCTATGAAAATATTATTATTTTAATATTTTTTTCAAAAAAAAATATTATTAAATTTATTATTTTTTCATTTTCATTTTAATATTTATTAAATTTTTTATTATTTTTTATTATTGTTATTGTATTTATTATTTTAAATAAAAAATGAAAAAAATAGAGAAATAAAATGAAATTAGAATTATAATGTCAAATGTACAATATTTGAGGGTAAAACTTGTCTTTACAATAAATTAACAAGGTTAAAATAAAGAATCAATTAAATCGAATTATGTGGGTCCACAAATTACGCTTTTCCACTTTTTTAAAAGCTAGTCTTGAGTAGCTTTAAAAAGCAGGCCCTAAAATGAAAGTGCTTCTCTAAAAAGCACTTTGAATTTTTTTTACCAAACACAATTTTTGGTAAAAATTTGTTATAAGTTTGTTACAAAGTGCTTTTGGTTTCAAAAAAGCAATCCTAAACGGGGCTTAAGCAAAATTCAGTATCATGGGTGGAGTATTGTTCCAGCTGTCATTCATTGGAGTATATGGAAGGAGAGAAATTCAAGAGCTTTCAACAGTAAGGTGAATACTACATCTACAATCATCAACAAAGCTCATTATGAGATGTTTACTTGGTGCTTAGTCTTCAAAGAGTTTGAGAATATCTCTTACGCGGAGGTAATAGAGTGTTGGCCTAGGGCTTATTTTCTTTCTCCTTGATACAGGGGTTACTAGTTTTTCGGATTAGGAAAGTTTTTTCTTTTCTTAAGACAGTTTTGCTTAAAGCTGTTTTTTCTTTGTATTTTCTCGTGGGTGGTATAAAACTTTGATACCCTCGTCTTTTGATCAATAATATCTTTTTTTTACCGATCAAAAAAATAAAATAAACTACTATGCATCTTTCGTGGTGCTCCATAATTCGTTATATATTTTCTTCTTTTTTGGTGGAGTGATATTTAAGCATACATATCGTCTTATTAGTTGCAACGAAAAATTAGTTGATGCATAAATAAATATATGGCTGCATAACGTGTTGTGCATCCTTTATGGTGGTTGCATAATGGCTATGCATTCAATTTTCGAAAATTGTGCCTATAAAGATAAATACCTCTGAATTTTTCGTAAAAAGTCTAAATTTGATATTGTTGTTTGTACTTATTGTGTAAATCTCATTAAAATATTTCCAACGAGATAAAATTTGTAAAATTCCAAGACACGGAATTTTAGATATTTTATATTCTAGTTTGTTTAGCAATTATACCCTTGAAAAAATAGGATATATCAGGAGTTATAATAATTTGACTAAAAGGGAGGGGCATCTTCGGATTTTTAGGCCTATTCCTATGCACATGCCAAAAAAATGGTGTTTGGCATACCAGGTGGCATGGAAAACCATTTGCTCCACTATGGGAAAACCACAGAGCGATCGAATTTCTAGCGAGTGATATTAACAATATCGCTGGCGAAGTCTCTATCGCTGGAGATAATAATTATATCGACATCGCTATTAACTCTACCGCTAACGGCTAGTTCTTCATCGCTATAAATATGTAACTTTCAAACTCAAAACTTACCCCAAATCTTTTACACAAAAAATTTCTCTTCTTCTCAATCTATTCTTTATTTCTCAATCTAATTTATTTCTTCTATTTTCTCCAAATGGCACAACTAACCCAACTTGATTCGGCAACGCAACTTGATTTTTCTAGAATAGTGCTTGAAGGTGTTGTTGAGAAGATATGTGATAGATTTAAATAAATAAGTAAGAAGCAAAGAAGTCTCCAAGTTTTGGATATCAATCAAGTCAAAACCGCAACTAAGAGAAGGCAAAGAAAGGTTAAAGGCAAGGAAAATCAAGGCAAAACAAATTTGAAGCCAAAGAAGAAGATAATCAAAGGAGACTCCGTTCATGAGCGCATTGATTGGAAATTTGGTGAAATGAAGAAGATTAACAAGATGAAGAACACTGTCCCAAATTTTTATTTTTAAAGTCTAGTTATATTTATTTTGGAACTTATATTGTCTAATTTTTATGTCTTGTGAAAATTACTATTAAGAAATTTGAATTTGAAGTTTGAATTTTGAATTTGAAAATTTTAGTATTGTTGAAAATTAAGCTTAATTCTATTCGTAATCCAATCTTGAATTTTAATTAGAGGTAAAATATTAAAGCTTTTAGGACTTGACAAATAAGTGGACAATTAAAAAATTTTAGGACTTGACAAATAACTTTTACCACATAAAAATTGGGCAATATTTGGGCAAGCAACTTATAATCTAGAAACAACTTCCATATTAGAAGTCTTGTTCGTAGATGCGACGATATTCCACACGACACCTTTGTAAGTTCCAAATAGGTTTCACCACTCCTTAGATTTGGACCTTCTTGCTGAAGTAAAACAAGATACTTAGTAATATCACGACTGATTATAATGAAGCGATTACTCAACCCCGTAACATCACGATGGTTGGGGTTCATTGTTTGTTCTTTAAATCTCCTCAAAACCATATCCCAAAAAATAACTTGACGAGATTCTTCCGCGAATAAAGTCTCAATACAATGAACATAACTTCTGCAAATACATTTATCTTCCGCAATTGTAAATTTTGGTACCCTCCTCCTAATTCGAACTCTATGATTTTCCGCAGCATGTTGGTTTGCTATGAAATCAGCCATGCTCAATGAGGAATTAGAAGATCAGAAAATAATTGGAGATTGAGAAATTCTAGAGAGATTTAGAAATTCTGGTGTGAGTTAAAATGGGATTGAAATTAGGTATTTATAGGGGGAAATGGTAGCCGTTGGATGAAGATATGATAAGCGACTATCATAGAAGCGAGCGACAACTTGACTGTCGCTGTCGAGTTAATGACCATCGAGAGATTAATTGACCATCGAGCAACCGAGTCTCTATCGCTCGATGGAAACTCTGTCGTGTATGCCTATTTGCCAGGAAAAACATATTGGCATATGAGTTTGGCAGTTTAGCATACCCATAGTGGGTGCGTATATGCCAAATATCATGTTTTGGCATGTACATAGGAATAGGCCTTACGAAAATATCTAATACCTATTTGCCCTTCCTCTTTAGTTTATTCACGAAAATATCTAATACCAATTTTCCCTTCTCTTCGGGTTTATTTACAAAAATGTCGAAAGGAAAAAAAAGATAATGAAAATCATGGAGGGGCATTTTCGGTATTTTGATAATAACCATTTCCAATCTTTTTATTAAATTGCACATTTTTGTTATAACGCGTTTGGATACAAATCTGCTTCTGACTTCTGCTCTCAATTTTGAAATCCAAAGGATATGCTTTTTCATCCATAAGACCCCTAATTATGAATATGTATTAGGGAGAATCACCATTAAACACGGCGAGTTGGCTATGCGAATTTAATTAAAATTAACCCTCGTCGAAAAGATGTGAGGTTAAGAAATACAAAGAAAACAAAACAAATGAGAGCTAATTGCCACAACAGTTGCATCCCAATTAATTACAGATTAAAGTACTTAATGAGAAACCAATAAACAATTGTATATGCACTGGCCAATTGAACAAAGTGCATTTTACTGAAACTATTAACTGATCGATATTTATTTTTGTAGTCTGCCATTACGTTCACTCCATACCACCCGATTGCATATGAGAGTAGTCCCCAAATCTTTTTTATGATATTTGTGCTCTTCTTGTTAGACCATTCTCACAAATTAGTTTTCACATCATCTTCAAAGACCTATTTCACTCCAAAGCTGTCCAAGAAATAGTTCCAAATCTTCCTTGTTTCAGAGCAATGCAGGAAAAGATGATTATTGGATTCCTGTTCTGAATGACACAACAAGCACCCACTATTAGTTACTTTACCAGCTTTCTGTAAGAAATCTAAAGTACGTGGATTCCATAGCTATTTGTATGGGAATCGCAAAAAAACTACCTAAGTCCAATGAAGAATAAGAGTTTGCAACTGTAAACTCTGCCCCGAAATTCCAGTTTCTTGAAAAATCAGATTAGTATTCTGAACAATATACTCTCTTTTTTCAGTATACCTACCCATAAGTTGTGTTTCACTGGCTTAGAGTATGCTGAAGGGAAGAAATCTGTTGCATTTCCACCAAATTTTTCATTGATGATAGATCTACAGAGCGCCTTCATCTCCTTTCCATAACGCCAAACCCAATTATAGTGCAATGCTTTGGTAACGAACTTCAATTTTTTAGTACCAATACCTCATGGATTTTTAGATAGTAGCTTTCGACCAAGCAACCCAACTTCTTTTCTTGTTTGGTTTAGAATAACCCCAAATAAACTATCTCATGATATTCTAAATTTTCTTGACTAATGACATCGACATTTGAAACAGAGATAGATAATAGATAGGAAAACTTTCCAGTACACTGTTCACCAAAATCAGCCTTTGTCCTTTAGATAAAAATATCTTCTCTTCCAAGTGCTCAGTTTTTTATGGAACTTATGAATTATTACTTCCCAAATGACTTTGGTCTTAGATCTGCTTCCAAGAGGGATACCGAGATAATTAATAGGTAAGTTAGATACTTCACATCCAAAAGTAGCTGCACACTCTTTTGCATTATTAGTATCTCCAATTCCCACTATTGCACTTTTTCTAAAGTTCACCTTCAGCCCTACCACCATCTCAAAAAAATAAAATAAAATTTGTAAATGAGTTACCTGCTCCACCGAGTCGTCAATGAAAACAATCATTTCGTTGGAAAACTACAGGTGATTAATTGTTATACCATTTGGAGTTACTTGGAAACCAGAAATAACATTCATATTTGCTGCCTTCTGGATCATTGCATATAATATTTCAGAAACCATAATGACTAAAAAGGGAGAAATAGGTGAAAAGGCGAGGGTACCCAAATATACCTCAAGCTAAAACTCTTCCTACCTATAAGTCCTTTCGCCGAAAGTGATTGTCTATGGACTGAGTCGAGACAATACAACTAATCGGTTCACACTTCGTGTGATCATCTATGGATACGAGATTGAGACAATACAATAACGAAGTATGTGACTGTTGATGGTGGTTTTTAAACAAGGGGTAAAATCGTAAAACCCCATGACCTAGTGTTACCCGCAACACATTAACTAAGAGCATTTAACTCAGGTGTAAATAATTAATAGGGGTATTTTTTTCAAAATACCAGATTAGGGTTTTCGACAACGTAACCCTAATTCCCAAACCAAGCCGCACATCAAGCACCATGGCAACAATGCCAAACCAAGCCGCACACCAGCACCATGGCAACAATGCCAAACCAAGCCGCACACTGCGCACCATGGCAACAATGCCAAACCAAGCCGCACACTGCGCACCATGGCAACAATGCCAAACCAAGCCGCATTCCCGCACTGCAACAATGCCAAACCAAGCCGCACACCGCGCACCATGGCAACAATGCCAAACCAAGCCGCACACACTCGCTGCACCATGGCAACAATGCCAAACCAAGCCGCATTCTGCGCACCATGGAAACAATGCCAAAAAACTAAGCCATTATGCCATTGGCACATGCCAAATATAGCGCCCTATGCTTGCAAAACGTGCAACTAGGTCAACATGGTCGTACGTGCCATTGGCACATGCCAACACGTACCACAAGCCATATTTCAAGCCGCTATGCCATTGGCACATGCCAAATATAGCGCCCTAGGCTTGCAAAACGTGCAACTAGGTCAACATGGCCATACGTGCCATTGGCACATGCCAACGCGTACCACAAGCCATATTTCCAAGTGGCACATGCCAAATATAGCGCCCTAGTCTTGCAAAACGTGCAACCTAGGCCAAGTCTCACGCATGCCATTGGCACATGCCAACATGATCGCGGTAGCTTTTTCTACCAAGGCCACGGCCCTAACGGCCACGCATGCCATTGGCACATGCCAACATGCTCGCCGGGTAGCTTTCCCTACCAAGGCCACAGCCCTAACACCACGCATGCCATTGGCACATGCCAACATGCTCATTGGTAGCTTTTTCTACCAAGGCCACGGCCCTAACGGCCACGCATGCCATTGGCACATGCCAACATGATCGCCGGTAGCTTTCCCTACCAAGGCCACGGCCCTAACGGCCACGCATGCCATTGGCACATGCCAACATGCTCGCCGGGTAGCTTTTCCTACCAAGGCCACGGCCCTAACGACCACGCATGCCATTGGCACATGCCAACATGCTCGCTGGTAGCTTTTCCTACCAAGGACACGGCCCTAACGGCCACGCATGCCATTGGCACATGCCAAAACCCACGCTGGTAGCCTTATTTGCAAACCATGCAACCTACCACCAAGGCATTCCGCACATGCCATTGGCACATGCCACACACGCCACTAGCAGCTCTGGCATTGCCACTTACACTCAACGCACAACCTACCACCAAGGCATTCCGCACATTCCAATGGCACATGCCACACGCGCCACTAGCAGCGCCACTTGCACTCAAGGTGCAACCAACACTCGAGATATCAACACAAGCCGGGGATGCTTTCCCGGGGTTTTGGTTTGGCGGTCACGGCTTGCAGCGTACACTACGCTCACATTAAGAAAGCGTGAAAAGGAATAAAGCGGTCAAATAAATGAGGAAATAATGGTGAAAACGTTTTCACCCATTAACACCATGCGGTTACCACCTCCTCCCATTATATCACCCTTTACTCTCTTCCTTCATGAGGCCAGGGTACGTTTCAATCTCGACTTGTATAAATAGGTCTTACCTATTTCCACCAGACAACAAGTCTCGGTCAGGAGAAAATTACTACACTCTCGTAAAGGCAACTTTGCAAGCTCTCCCAAAAGGTTTCATCTCTTGCAAGCTTCCCAAGCTTCTACTTTCTGATACAAGTCGAGATACTACTCTCCCAGGATTATCTGGTCTCAACACCTTTCTTTGCTTCCCTCCCCAAATCAACCCTTCTCCTCCACTTTGTGACCGAAGCAAGTCTGGAACGGCCATTTCTTGGTTTAGGCCGGACTTGTACAGATTGATCTCTCGAATCTATAAAGTGCTCACGTGCAGCACATTTGTTTAGGGTTTGAATTAGTTTCTCACTCACCTACCGAAATCGGCAGAAACGATTTTCACCCATAAACAATTGGCGACCACAGCGGGAGGATTGATCTATCGGCTACAATATCGTAACTGTCGATCTCGTTCTTCGACCCGGATGTCAAGATGGTAGGGGAAGGCGACTCAATCCGACTCAACTACCGGACGACCCGATTACTAGTTGTAAAAACTACACAAGAAAACGGGGACTTGTCAAGATGCTATTACTCAACCTGGGACTCGCCGAAGATGCTACCAAGAAAACCGCCAAAAAACCGCCTTTTACATGGAGAGGGCGTGTTCGCAAAACCTATGAAGTGAGTAAATTCAAACTGGGCAAGATATACAATCTATTTTTAGGTTCTTAGTAAAACCGTCATACTACTCTAGAGTCTTGTGCCTATTGCTAGCACACACTTTCATAAAAGCAATATTCCTTTCCCTAAACATAATCAGAGTCATATTATCAAAACCATTCATCCCGGAAATAATCCAATAACCTAAAAGCTACCAGCTGTCTATCAAAGGTCAAGTTTTGAACCAGACATCCAATATGTCTTTCAAAAAAAAAAGAACCTAAATGAAAGTTTAACAGAGAAACGTTCAAGGAAAATCATCCAACAGAAGTCTGCTCTTCTTGGAGAAAGTCAACTTTGCATCTTCAAGAGCCGCTCTCTTCATAGTCAACATCTTGGAAAGCTTTTCGAGTTCCATCTCCTGTCGTACAATTTCCTCGGCGGAAAGGCTTTCGATTCTTGCATCTTTCAACTTTTGGATCTCAAAGAAGGCCTTCGACAAACCACGAAGTGTTGAACTCCTTTTCTACACACACGTCGCGATGGTGCTCCCAGTCGGCAATAACGTCTTCAGAAACGGTGTGACCAGTCACCTCACGCATATCCTCGATGGAAGATAAAGCCTCTTCCACACGCTTAACCAACGCAAATCGACTAGTGACTTTCTTGGTTGTATCCATATGTCCGTGCTTCTCCCAGTTCCGGTGTACAACGCCTCATGCTTAGCCGCACGCTGAAACAACCAAAGACATGACCTGATAAGGAACCAAGTACGGGGATCAAAATGGCACCCGCACCTGGCCTCACTACTCGCAGAGGGTCTTCTTCCATGTCTACGACAGCAACCATCGAGAGAATCATCCATCGTTTGAACCACATCTCAGTGTTCGGCAATTGGCTAACGCCCGTCTCCAAGTCACTCACGGTGGTCACCAAAGGCAGGTTTTCGTGTGACTCTACCCCTTAATCATCCTCCGAACCGGATTCCTCCCCGCAAACTTGAGTTAGAAATTTTTCAAAAAGAAGAAACAAGAAGAAAGAAAAGAAACGCGAAACTCACCGAACCGGTTCCCGAAAAGAGCCGGTCTTGCCCCAGAGAGGAATCACTCTCACTTGTCGAGCTTTCTTCTTTCTCGACTCATCACCGCTATGAGAAGGCTCAATGCTCAGCTGAATTCTTTGAAGAAATTGCCGTCTCCCTCCGGCAACGTGCAAGGGCAGCGAAAGCATTAACACTACCGGGCCCTGGAGGAAACAAGACACATGTTTTCAAGAAATTCACGTGTTTTGAGACAAACCAACGAAGAGGCGACACATACCGGTTATTGGAAGAACTGAAAGACACGAGAGCCGAGGGAGGGTCTTTTGAAACCGTCCGAACCCGCCAAGACGATTCTTCATTCTCCGTTCCTTGGCCTGGGGACTTTCCGAGTTGCTAAGCAACTTTCGGTTGAGATCTCTCAACATTGGATACTTCTTCAAAACAGATGTGGAAGGTTTACAACGAACGTTCTCCACCACATTATTCACAAAATATTGGATCATAATAAACTCGTCGCACTAGAACTCATTATAGCCGAAGGTCGTCGAAGTTACTCTTCCCATTTGAAAGAAGGAAGGCGGATACCCGGCTCAAGGGCGCTAGCATTAAGGGCTGCACGCAATGAATCCTTAGGGATCACCTACGGTAAAAGCAAGAGGCACCCCTTGATCGAAACCCATGTGACGAGCAGCACGGTCAATATTGTAAGCAACTATCTAGAAAGACCCCATGAAGAAAGACGGCATATAACCGGACATGCAGCTTTGAATGAACAAGTTTTCACCAACGCTCAAATCGCCATCAGAAGACAAAGACATGATCGGAGCAGAAGCAAAGGTGTCAATTTGAGTCACCGACCTATGGACCGGCTCCCACGGGCGAAAACTGATTTCATATGACTTGTCAAGAAGACTAACCAAGCTCATGCCAACCTTTGAACGACTGTTCACCCATCGAAGAATTCTGGAACCCCCCCAACTCGCGGGAATCGAAGGCATCGGTTTCAGAGCATACTTCTCAAAGTGCCCCCATAACCAGACTTGCAGAAAAGCAACGTGCACATATGAATCCACTTTCATGAAACCATTCAAACTCGCATGTTCGGAACCGGGTGATCCGGATGCACATACAGGGGAACCAAGGAATAGCTTGCCAATGGGAAGAACTTCACCTTTTTGCTAACTTCACAAAGAATCGCTAGCAACTCGGTCTTATTTCCTTCTTGCCGTAACCGTCATCAAAAATGTCTCTAGACAACCGTGAGAGCCAAAATGCTTTGCAACATGAAGATCGTTTGCTTTTACATTCGGGTTCGGCTCGTCCGGAAACCATTGAGACATCCACCAGCTATAAAAGCACCTTTCATCCTCTTTCCGAACAGAATCCTTCAACTTCGCAAGGAGTCTTTTCGAGCGTAATCTCCCAACTTAGCGGCAAGGTCATCCCGCATCTTCACCTTACTCTCGATAATTGGATTTTAAGATTCCCGATTCTACCGGAAGATTCAAAGAAGAGAGCCACACTCTCCAAGGAGAAAGTTATCTCACCCCATCTACATATGATCGTATGGGTGTCCGAACACCATCTCGGAGATGAAAGCAACCAAGCCCGGATATCCTTCCTAATCAAGGTTTCATCAAGCTCGACAAAGACATCAATAATCTGCGCTCGAGTCAGATTAGTGTTTATGTGCTCCTTACTCACCATGAACTCAACCCATCTATCAAAAGAACGCAATGGGCTTTGACACATCCTGAAATCAATGTTGGAAGAGGAGTATACCCCTTTTTGAAGACAGAACCGTATGGTGTTCTCTCTGGCGAACCGAGCGTGTCTTCTTTTCATCTTCACCACCAGTTAACAAAATTGGCACGAAACCTGGGTGATTTTTCCAAGCAGAGACAAGTTTTTTGGCGAAGAACTCATCATCCCTGTTTGGTTTGGAATTATGGATATCCTTCGATGAGGCGAAATTTTGTTCAGGTAACATCTTGTCGGATTTCTTAATAACAACTTAGTAACAAGATATCTGCACACAAAAAAAAAAAAAAAAATCTCTCAACCGCGCCCGACAAAAGGAAAGCCCGAAATACAAAAAAAAAGAGGGCGTATTCTCTACGGGTTCAAAATTGCACACACAGTATTTTCTTCGGGTTCAAGACTATATACGTAGTATTTTCTTCGGGTTCAAGACTATATACGCAGTATTTTCCTCGGGTTCAAGACTATATACGCGGTATTTTATACGGGTTCAAGTGTTCCTACAATATCCTTCTTCGGGTTCAAAAATATATATTGGAGCATTTTTCTACGGGTTCAAAACTGCAGGCAAGAAGATTTCTTTCAGGACCGAAAAATCATATATACAATATTTCTGCGGTTCGGTTCGAAGTCGTATGGAGCATATATACAATATTCTTCTTCGGGATTCGTGTGCACGAAATTCTCTACGGGTTCAAGACCGCACACGCAATGTTTTCTTCGTGGTTCAAAATTATATACGCGGTATTTTATACGGGCTCAAGTGCGTCTGCAGTACCCTTCTTCGGGTTCAAAATAATATATGGAGCACTTTCCTACGGGTTCGAATAATATATGCAGTATTTCCCTTGGTTGCATACATACAATATTTTTTCTACAAGAGACACGCCAGGAAATTATATGCGCAAAGAAAAACGCCTACTCTTAAGGTTTACACCTACATAAAAAGGGAAGTACTGGAAGACATACACGGAAGCTGTTTTTTTCTTTATGACTACTGCAATGGTAGGAAAGGATGAAAAGATGAAAGTGCAAGATGGGAGGAAGGGACTTTATATATATAGGCGTGAAGATTCTGAAATAGGGAAGGATTTCCTTTTACCAAAATTGTGCATGTAAGAAGCGGGCCCACAAGGGCACCCAACTTCCCAATGTCGCCCAAGTTGCACCGGCCCCACCAATTGCACCGACTTCCCAATGACCGCCCAAGCCACGCCTGCAAACACGCACAGTTTCCCAAGTCACGCCTGCAAGCACGCACAGCTTCTACACCTTGCGCCGGTCCCACCAGCTAGCACACTCAGTTCCCCAACTCACGCCAACTTCCCAATGTCGCCGAAGCTGCACCGGCCCCACCAATTGTGCCAGCCTCCCGATTTGTGCAAAACTACTGTAGGCAAGGATTCCAAATCCTATCTATAAAAGGTCGACAAGCCTCCTCAATTCTTTTTACTTTCTTCATTGATAGTTTGTCACCATCTTATGCTTACCTCGCAACAAAGCCCTGTTCCGAGCTAAGCGAGAGGACTTAATGTTGATGGTGGTTTTTAAACAAGGGGTAAAATCGTAAAACCCCATGACCCTAGTGTTACCCGAACACATTAACTAAGAGCATTTAACTCGGTGTAAATAATTAATAGGGGTATTTTTTCAAAATACCAGATTAGGGTTTTCACACGTAACCCTAATTCCAAAACCAAGCCGCACACCGCGTACCATAGCAACAATGCCAAACCAAGCCGCACACTTTAGCACCATGGCAACAATGCCAAACCAAGCCGCACACTGCGCACCATGGCAACAATGCCAAACCAAGCCGCACACCGCGCACCATGGCAACAATGCCAAACCAAGCCGCACACACGCACCATGGCAACAATGCCAAACCAAGCCGCACATGCGCGCACCATGGCAACAATGCCAAACCAAGCCGCATTCTGCGCACCATGGCAACAATGCCAAAAAATTAAGCCGCTATGCCATTGGCACATGCCAAATATAGCGCCCTAGGCTTGCAAAACGTGCAACTAGGTCAACATGGTCATCGTGCCATTGGCACATGCCAACACGTACCACAAGCCATATTTCCAAGCCGCTATGCCATTGGCACATGCCAAATATAGCGCCCAGGCTTGCAAAACGTGCAACTAGGTCAACATGGCCATACGTGCCATTGGCACATGCCAACGCGCACCACAAGCCATATTTCCAAGCCGCTACACCATTGGCACATGCCAAATATAGCGCCCTAGGCTTGCAAAACGTGCAACCTAGGCCAAGTCGGCCACGCATGCCATTGGCACATGCCAACATGCTCGCTGGTAGCCTTTCCTACCAAGGCCACGACCCTAACGGCCACCACGCATGCCATTGGCACATGCCAACATGCTCGCCGGTAGCTTTTTCTACCAAGGCCACGGCCCTAACGGCCACGCATGCCATTGGCACATGCCAACATGCTCGCCGGTAGCTTTCCTACCAAGGCCACAGCCCTAACGGCCACGCATGCCATTGGCACATGCCAACATGCTCGCTGGTAGCTTTTTCTACCAAGGCCAAGGCCCTAACGGCCACGCATGCCATTGGCACATGCCAACATGCTCGCTGGTAGCTTTCCCTACCAAGGCCACGGCTCTAACGGCCACGCATGCCATTGGCACATGCCAACATGCTCGCCGGTAGCTTTTCCTACCAAGGCCACGGCCCTAACGACCACGCATGCCATTGGCACATGCCAACATGCTCGCCGGGTAGCTTTTCTTACCAAGGCCACGGCCCTAAGGGCCACGCATGCCATTGGCACATGCCAAAACCCACGGTGGTAGCCTAATTTGCAAACCCTGCAACCTACCACCAAGGCATTCCGCACATGCCACACACGCCAATAGCAGCTCTGGCATTGCCACTTACACTCAACGTACAACCTACCACCAAGGCATTCCGCACATGCCAATGGCACATGCCACACGCGCCACTAGCAGCGCCACTTGCACTCAAGGTGCAACCAACACTCGAGATATCAACACAAACTGGGGGATACTTTCCAGGGTTTTGGTTTGGCGGTCACAGCTTGCAGCGTACACTACGCTCACATTAAGAAAGCGTGAAAAGGAATAAAACGGTCAAATAAATGAGGAAATAATGGTGAAAACGTTTTCACCCATTAACACCATGCGGTTACCACCTCCTCCCATTATTTCACCCTTTACTCTCTTCCTTCATGAGGCTGGGTATGTTTCAATCTCGACTTGTATAAATAGGTCTTACCTATTTCCACCAGACAACAAGTCTCGGTCGGGAGAAAAATACTACACTCTCATAAAGGCAACTTTGCAAGCTCTCCCAAAAGCTTTCATCTCTTGCAAGCTTCCCAAGCTTCTACTTTCGATACAAGTCGAGATACTACTCTCCCAGATTATTCCGGTCTCAACACCTTTCTTTGCTTCCCTCCCCAAATCAACCCTTCTCATCCACTTTGTGACCGAAACAAGTCCGGAACGGCCATTTCTTGGTTTAGGCCGGACTTGCACAGATTGATCTCTCGAATCTATAAAGTGCTCACGTGCAGCACATTTGTTTAGGGTTTGAACCAGTTTCTCACTCACCTACCGAATTTACCGAAATCGGCAGAAACGATTTTCACCCATAAACAGTTACTTGATAAAAAGTTTCCGACTTAACCAAACACAATAGGATTCACTTATCAAGTAAATAGGAATTAACGTTTGTGTGATTTACTTTAATTATAATAAAACAATTATAATGCGGAAATATAAAGTAAATGACACAACAAGATTTTGTTAACGAGGAAACCGCAAATACAGAAAAACGCCGGGACCTTTTCCAAAATTGAATACTCTCAGGATTAGGACGCTACACAAAATTACACCTAACTTCGTATAGTTGAGACCAAGAAACTAAACTTATAGTTCACCAAGTTCCTTTTGTATTCCCACGCCTCCGACGTAAGTCACGTACTTGGAACAATTCCTTTGGTTCGTATTCCAAACAGTAAAGGAACAACAAATATGTTTGGTATCAACTCTATTCAACCAAGTGATATGAGTCGGAAAAGGGCTATTCTGTTTATCTTAACATAAACTCCTTCCTCAAGTCCTTAGATCTATCTTATGTTCAATTACCAAAGTAATCGTTTAAGATTAAGCGAACAACACTATTAATACAAAGAATTTTGTTGATGCCGATCTACTCAATTACTCAATCCAATCTATTACAAAGATAAACCGATTATTAATTGGATCCTCTTTTTACCGAAACAAGTATTGTGCAAACCAAAGATTATGAACCCACAAATCAGAAAATCTTCAAACTCTTATTTGTCTTCAAATCTTCTTAAATTTTCAATAAACTCCTGCACACAATCACTTGAATTTCATGTGATCAACCACGCACGTAACGCAGTCTCCTAACAATGGATTATCAATAGAGCGTCTTTAAAACTAACAACAGTCTAAAGATCCTTGTTGAAACTCTGAACTAGTTTGAGTAAATCTTATATCGAAGAGAACAATCTCAAGCATAAAAAAACTAGGTGCAATCAAAGTTCAACTACCGTTAGTCAATCAAATCAAATAAAACAAAAGATAAACCGCAATTATCTAGTTTCCACCAACGATACTAATAGAGCTTCTCAATCCCATAGAAGACTTTAAAATGAGCGGCCGTAAGAGATTTCGCCTAATTAGGTTACTCTCCTCTCTGAAAAGGCGGATTCACCAGTAGCATCACAATAAGAGGTATTTTGCTATTACGAAGGATTAGTTTGCTAGAAAGGCAAACTTCAAGTATTTATAGAAAAGGAAGTTTGGACACCAAGGAATTTCCAAAACCGAAAATATTCTCAATATATTCATTAAAGCACAATTTTTTTTTTTTTTTTTTGAGAAATTATTTGGTTATTTTTTTTTATTTTATTTTATCAATATATTCATTAAATCACAAATTCGGTTTCCATAATTCCTGGAAATGCTCTGTCCAAAAATAATGATCGAAATCTCTCAGAAAATCTCTAATTAGTAAATGCACATTACTAATTCTTATTTTCCTAAAAATGAAGTTAATTACCCTAATTAAAAGATTCTTAACTTATTTATGTTTCGATCCTGGGATTCTCTTCACTTAGCTATTAAGGAATAACTTTGAACAATTAAATAATAAACATTCATAGCACGTGTTCAAAGTATGTCGACATCTTTATTAACCAAATTCGGTTTCCACATATATATCGTATCTAACTTGTAATTTGGTGCACATGTCCATATGATCGATTCCCTATAGATAAAAACGGGTTACGCATGTGCATAGGATCTGTTCCCCTAATAACAAAACTTGTTGCACATGTTCATATGATCGGTTCCCTTTTTGCACCCCTTACAAGGATCGATTCCCCTTTATGATGTACTGCACCTCTTACAAGGATCGGTTCCCCTTTACCTAGGTTTGGTCAGACACAAAACACAAACTCGATCATACCATCTCAGGTGATTACTGAAGATCGGTTTCACTAATAAAAGTCATACCAATACATAAGTCAAGCCTTTGTGAATAGTTTTACCAAGAACACGAACAAGTCATGAGCGGTTATACTAAATCACACATATTGGATGTTCACAAGATATGCAATTAATAACAATCACAATAACGCCTGGCGATTTCCTTTTCGATTCATAAACAAGTTTATGAACTCACTTCCTTAAAACACATGTAAAACATTGTTTCCTAGAATGAAATCCTCACCTCATACCCATACATAATGACAACGACAACAATCATCCTTCCACTTGAGGTTAGTGATACTAAACTTGAACTGTTCAATTCCCTAACGTATCTTTGAAGTCGTGCATATTGAAAACAAAACTGTGAAGCATATTTGAACTCTAGATAGAAATAATATTAAGGAATACAATATGAGGTTCATTGCTTAACCATTAAACTTTGTAGATAAGACATCGCCATAATCATTTGAATGCTATTGTATCTCCTTGCTTCTTCACATCTTCAAGTCTTCGCAATACTTGTAAAGTCTTATTATCCTAGTACTTTCAAGCTAACTTATACGAAGTTGACTCTAGTACATAATCAAGTGACTCTTAACATTAGTTTTGATTAACTAAAATATGACAACCAAACTTGACATACTAACGCTTGGTGGGTTCAACCGAGCTATGCTCTATGAATCTCCCCATTTGTCAATTTTAGTGACAAAACTCTTACATCATATGGATAAACAAATTACAAGAATTCATTACACATATGCTTGATTCCCGAATTCAACATCACAGTAAACTGCTTACATCCAATTCTTCAAAATGCCGTTGTTGACATTATAATAACAAAGATAATACCCCCCCTAAGGAATTAGGTAGATATTCAATCCACACGTCTTTGTTATACCAATTCATATGATATGTTACTCCCCCTTAGTCTATGCTATCACTCTTTCGTTTAGATAAAACGTTTAAGCACCAATCAATATAAAATCAATGCCAGTATCACTTGTTTACTCCATATATTTCTCCCCCTTTTTGTCACAAAATGACAAAGAAACGAAAAAAATAAAGGACAAACCGAAAGGATCTTACAAATCTCAAAATAAACTTGCAAATTATAGAGTTAAGCATGAGGGTTCCACACACCATTTTTTATAACCAATATCAAAACCGAAACTACAAAGTAATTTTGTTTTGATATCTTACCAAGGAAACAATTGCCCGAAGCAATTTTCCCTAATAGTTTAGAAAACCAAAAATCGACTAATCACCTTAGTTCCTTTGCTAAACCGATTGTACAAGTACAATCGCTTGTTCGATAAGACCAAAATAAAGATAACTCTATATTTCTCATCAGGTTCTAAGTATCCATATAACTTAGACCTTTAACTTTTAAACAAGACAAGTACTAGGTTAGTTAACTTGCATTTTTTGTTAATGCATTCGGTTAGACTTGAATAACCGAAACCTCCACTTTGATAAGTCTAACTAAGATCAGAATTAACTTAGTTTCTCTTATCCGGAATCGAATTGGACTAAACAATTCATCCCGTAAACCTTTTATTTTGTTAAGCAATAAACAATTCATACAAACCAAATAAATAAATTTGCATAATTATTCGCCTCAACTGGAAGCAACTGAAACAACATACACATTAAAACACTGCAATTGCACAGAAATTTGGTAAGCCTAAACGATTGATACCAAACAATAAAACAAGATAACAATAGTTTTTCTCAACCGGAACTAATTGAATCACACGCACATCCATAAACACATAATGGAATAAAACATCAATTGTACCAAAATTTTGTTAAGCAAAATCAATAAATATATGAAATAAAATCCGGCTTTTCTTAAACAGGAAAACGATTAACTAACAAACTCGTTACCTCGAATTTCATCCTTTTCTCCAATATGTTTGCATCTTCTTCCAGGGAGAATTGATATCGAAATATCATTATGTTGTCATCCTTATGCAAAACAAAAGAATAACAACAACCAACCTCTACCAGAGAAAGGTTGAAAACCGGTTTTTAACTATTGCAAGCAAAAGTTGAAAATCCCGAAACACATATGCTTTTATGCTAAACCAAAATCGATTGAACATATTGTGACTTTTTAACATATTGTTTCTATCATAACCCTCATGATCCTTTGATAAAGCCTACCAACATGGGCTAGAACTTAATCCTGCTAAATCAAAAAGTCACCCAAACCATAAGGGTTCACAACATTATGAGATCTAATATCAATGTAATAAAACCGAAATCAAACATCTCATAAACATACATATAGCAATAAGAAAGTTTGGACACCAAGGAATTTCCAAAACCGAAAATATTCTCAATATATTCATTAAAGCACAAACTCGATTTCCATAATTCCTGGAAATGCTCTGTCCAAAAATAATGATCGAAATCTCTCAGAAAATCTCTAATTAGTAAATGCACATTACTAATTCTTATTTTCTTAAGAATGAAGTTAATTACCTTAATTAGAAGATTCTTAACTTATTTATGTTTCGATCCTTGGATTCTCTTCTCTTAGCTCTTAAGGAATAACTTTGAATAATTAAATAATAAACATTTATAGCACGTGTTCAAGTATGTCGACATATTTACTAACCAAATTTGGTTTCCATATATATATATATATATGGTATCTAACTTGTAATTTTGTGCACATGTCCATAGGATCGGTTCCCTATAGCTAAAAACGTGTTGCACATGTGCATATGAACCGTTACCCTAATAACAAAACTTGTTGCACATGTTCATATTATCGGTTCCACTTTTTTCACCTCTTTTAAGGATCGATTCCCCTTGTGATGTACTACACCTCTTACTGGGATCGGTTCCCCTTTACCCAGGTTTGGTAAAACACAAAACACAAACTCGATCATATCATCTCAGGTGATTACTTAAGATCGGTTTCACTAATAAAAGTCATACCAATACATAAGTCATGCCTTTGTGAATAGTTTTACCAAGAACACAAACAAGTCATGAACGGTTATACTAAATCACATATATTGGATGTTCACAAGATATGCAATTAATAACAATCCCAATAACACCTAGCAATTTCCTTTTCGATTCATAAACAAGTTTATGAACTTACTTCCTTAAAACACATGTAAAATATTGTTTCCTAGGATGAAATCCTCACCTCATACCCATACATAATCATAATAAAATTCAAATGATTATGGCGATGTCTTATCTACAAAGTTTAATGGTTAAGCAATAAACCTCGTATAGTATTCCTTAATACTATGTCTATATAGAGTTAAATATGCTTCGCAGTTTTGTTTTCAATATGCTTCGCAGTTTTGTTTTCAATATGCACGACTTGAAAGATACGTTAGGGATTGAAACTATTCAAGTCAAGTATCACTAACCTCAAGTGGAAGGATGATTATTGTTGTTGTAGCTCCTTGCTTCTTCACATATTTAAGTCTTCGCAATACTTGTAAAGTCTCATTATCCTAATACTTTCAAGCTAATCTATACGAAGTTGACTCTAGTACATAATAAAGCGACTCTTAACATGAGTTTTGATTCACTAAAATATGACAACCAAACTTGACATACCAACGCTTGGTGGGTTCAACTGAGCTATGTTATAATAATAGGGTCTCCCTGTCGTATACCTTTTTGGTTCCTAAAACATTTCGAAGATTCACGATTTATGAGAATACAAAATCTGGAAAAAGATATGCACCATTTAATCTAGATGCTCCACAAATTACTAAATTTTTTTTTCTAACACCGAATCAACACAGTTCCAGTTAATCTTACCGAAAGCTTTTTCAAAATCCACTTTGCACATTAAACCACATTTATTCTTCTTCATTCTGGAGTCTATTAGCTCTGCAACAATAAGGATGCCATCATTTATTTTCCTCTCTTGAACAAAATCTCCTTGGTAGTTAGGTATGATATAAGGAATTACTCTCTTCATTATTTCAGTCAAAATTTTAGATATAATCTTGTACACTCCCCCAATTAGACTGAGTGGCCTAAAATTTTGTAGAAAAACAACACCATTGACTTTAGGAATCAACTTCAAATTAGTGCAATTCAATATCCAATCTAGAGAAGCTTTAGATTCAAATTCTTTTATAACCAGTATCAAATCTTCTTTGAGAATATCCCATGGGACTTAAAAAACTCCATTGTAGATCATCTGGTCCGGGAGCTTTATTAGACCCAAAATTCATAATGACTTGTCTCACTTCATCTTCAGTAAAAGGAGTCTCAAGAGTAATTATGTCAATGATGGAGATATAAGGAAGTTCTAGATTATGAAATCTTGGTCTAACAGAATGATCTTCAGAAAAAAGAAAAGAATAGAAATTTGTTGCTTCAGCTGCAATTCTATCTTTATCATAAGTCAAAGATCCATCAATTAGCAGACAGTTTATATTATGGTGAAATACAGATGTACCCCTATTTTTTTGGGCGCATACAGATGTACCCCCGCTTTTTTCACTTTTACAAATGTACTCCTGTTTTGACCGTTTTTTAGAAAAAAACTTAACGGAAAGTTAAGCTCCATGTCAGCAGTTAAATCATCCAACTCACTTGCCAACTCGTCTATTCTTCCACCTAATTTTTGTACACGTTGGTTGCTGGTCCCACATTTAACAAGTCATTTTTTTCTCTTTCATATATACATTTTCTCTTACAGGACACTAATTCCAAACTCAACATTGCTTATCTTGTCTGCAAGAACAAACACTGTGAAGCATTCAGATGGGCTTCAGATGCAATAGTTATAGTAACAAAAGAAACACTCAAGGGAAAAGTATATGAAGTATGTAAGAAGTTCAAGAAAAATCTGCAAATGTAACTGCACTAATAATAAAGACTATCTATTTCAGTAACTCTAATCTTAAAATAACATTCCAGAAATTGTCTTAACATTCACAGTCACCATAACACAAGAAATTGTTTCAACATTATAAACACAAACCAACATAAAATAGGTAAATTTAAAGCTTCATATACTTCTTTGCTCTCTTATTTCCTTTTGGGTTTGGAGCTGTAAAGGTTATGTTGTTACTAATAGATCCAACATGGGTGTTGTGCTGACTGAAACTGGGCTGAGAACAAGATTCATCACCTGCTTTTCTCATGACACCCTTGGATTTTGCAGAATATGTTGCAGCTGGTTGGGAAGATTGAGAAATACTTGTTTGTGTCTTATATCTGCTAGCACAAGGTTTAGAATTTGCACCCGATGCACCTCCGAATTTGCAAACAGCTTTACCTTTTTACTTTCTCTTTGGTGGAGCTTCAACTGTTGTCTGGTTTGTGCCATCAACATATGTTATAGGCTTGAATCCCTTGGGATTTCCTCCAACTGAACCACCAACACAAGTTGTTGAGTAGTGACCTTCATTTCCACACCTACCACATTTTCTAGCTTTCTTCTGACCTCTTGGTTCATTATATGACAATATCCCCTTCTTCCTTAATTGGCGTGTCTGGCTTTCTAATGTCTACTGGTGGCTTTATCATTTCTGGTTTTTCTGGCTGCAAAGAAGTAACAAGAAGAAGAAGAAGATAAGAGTTAGAAAACTTGTGGAAGTTGTTATACTAGTACAATGAAACCCTAAAGGAATCTACTTTATTACCCTGATTTATTGCACAACAAACAATAAAGACAAAACAAATAATATTTTACACAAAAAATATTTAAAATTAAATTGTACCTCTATCCAAATCACCTAGACACCCTTTTAGTGGATTGAATTCAGGAGCATATGTCTTCTTATAATAGTCCATTGTGTAGTAAGGGCTACAATACCTACAATACATAACAAACAAAACAAAATGTCCTTGGTTAAATAGTGGTCCAAGGAAAGATGTAATACAAACCAAAATATACAAAGTGGTTCTAGTTTAGGAAACTAACTCAGCTCAGTTAGGTCTCATTGGAGCCAAAGCACATACAACATGCTGGCATGGAAATCCCCTTAACTCCCATTGCAAACAGCTACATGTTTTCTTCTCAAGATCCATAATAAAAACTACTTCATGCACACTAATCACTTGATAGACTTTGTACTTCACAAATGGATCCAACTTAAAATTAGGATTCAAAGCTATCATCTTTTCTATCAACTTCATTGCTTTAGGAACCATGTCACCATCTCTCCATTTTGCAGACTCATTTTTTCTCTTACACCAAGTATTCATCACCAGATCTCCATACATCAGGCCTAACTTGCAGATGGGCTTATCCCTCATTGTTGAAGGACTCAGAAAAGTATTGTTAAGGTGCTCACATTTGCTGTCTTTTTCGAAATGGGACCTGGACCAGGTTTTTGGTTTTTCTTCTTTCAAGAGATACCAAGCAGCATCAGCATTCTCAGCCTTCATCTTGGCCATATGTTCCTAACACAAAAACAATGCTTATGGTTACACAAGAACTAAATAATTTTGAGGAAATATACTTAAACAAGTGAAATGTGCTTATGCATTACCTCAAAATTCCTTTTCTTGTAACATTTAGCAGCATTCCAAAGATGATTCTGGAAACTAAAACTCTTGTAGGACTTCTTGAAGTTTGCAAGCAAGTCTCTGTCATATGTAAATTAAAATACATTATAGTATTATTACAAGTGATCGAGAAAGAAACAAGGGAATACTAATCTGAAATCATTAATATTATACCTAAAACAATATATGTGTTCATCTAAAGGAAAGTGATACTCAACACCCTCCAAGATTCCCTTTTGCTTGTCTGAGATGAAACATATATGCACACCATCTTCATCTACCAGAGGCTTCAAATATCCAAGGAAAATCTTTCAATTTTCTATGGTTTCATTCCTACACACCATTATACCTAGCATAACTAAGCCATTCTGACCATCCATACCTGATTGCATATAACAAGTGAATTATAATCCAAAATGACATATAAATTGAATTACAAAGAACGCATAAGTGAAGAAGAAGAATACTTTACCTGTTGCACATAGCATCACACAACCAAACTTTTCATTCAAGTGACAAGCATCCAAGCCAATGACCCTTCTACAGCCAGCCTTCCAACCCTTTATTGCAGGAGCAAATGATATGGTTAAAGAAAGGAATGTATTGTCTAGAGTGCCATATGAGAAAGAACAATGACTTCCTGGGTTTGTCCTCTGCATACAACATAGTAGAATTATTAACTAACAAGAAAGACAAAATGAATATTATTTATAAAAACAAATAACAAGAAAAAAAAAATACCAGAGATAAGAGTAACATTACCTTAACCATATCACAGAAGTTAGGAAATTGTTGGTAATTCTTCTCATAACTCCCATATAGCTTCTCCAACACCATAACCCTTGCCCTGTATGCAGTATGGTATGAAATGGTGACCTTTGTGTCCCTTTTAAATTGTGCTGCTAAGCCATATGGACAAGGTACTTCTGCATCACAACCTGTCTCCCTTTTTTTTCCATGTACCAATCAGCTACATAAGGAGGAGTTGCACTTCTGTTGTACCCATCTCCACGACCTTGATGGTTGTGTTCTATATTGTATGTTCTGAGTGTAAAGGTTTCTCCTTCACTTTTTCGTTTGATGCCATATATAAAGAACTCACATTTTGTCTTCTCAGCATTAACACATATTGCCCTTTGTTTTTTGTTATCACATTTATTCCATACAAATTCATGTCCATTCATTACACAGAAATGCCTAACATGTTTCTTAAATTCATTCTTATCTACATATTTGGTACAAACTACAAGTTTAGTAGGATCAAATTCCTCACCTATCTCCTCTTGGAACAAGTCTTCCTCTTCTTCTTTCCTAAAGTGCTCTGCATATTCTTTCTCAAACTCTGTTGTGGGACAGGGCTCATTAGCTTGAGGTCCATTAAACTGGTGAGGTGCATTAGATTCAGGCCTACCTGGGTTATCTTGTTCTTGTCAACCTAAAAAATAAATCCTACCAGTCAGTACCTTCATCTTAACTTGTTTCGAAATTACAATAACTAACAATAATGAACTGAAACAAATTAAACAATCATATCATTACCTTCATCTTCTCCATCAGAACTCACTATATCCACATAATGGTCCTCTGAAACAACACACAACACAACTATACAAAATTCATATTTTAGATACTTGAGATACTATAACAAACACAAAACAAAAAATCAAACACCCAAGAAAAGAAAACATTACCTTAATTGTCATTATCAACCTCCACCTCACCAAAGTTAGGATCATCAGAATTATCTGCCAAGCCACCATCCCCAGCCTTCCTCAAAACTCCTCACAGTCCTTTGCATGTTGTTCTTCACTATCATACCCGTGAGTTGAAGTTTTCTAAAACCCGCTCCGGTGACACTCATCGAGTTCTTCATTTGGAAGTTGTACAACATATTGATCATCCTCAACAACGCTTGTCGTTTCCGTTGCTTCAAACCAAAAGTCGGATTAAATGTTTCAAATTTTTCTTCAGGTATGTTACAAGCTACACTAGACTATGTTTTTTGTGTAAATTGAGGAACATATACTTCTTCATATAAGTCAACGAATAACTCCTTGCTTGCTGACTGATCACTTTGGTCCTTCTTCTTAGACAGTCTAGGACTTCTTCTTGTACGAGCTTGCTTGGTTTGGCTCACTGGTTTCTTTGGTTTTAAAGACTTTTTTGGTGTCAAGTAATTGTGTGGAACAGCTATCTCTGTTAATTCAGAATACTCATGGGGAATGATAACTTGCATCTGCAGTGTAGTCCAATTCTCATGTACTTCTGCATTATCCCAAAACCTCCAAAATTCTTCTTCAGTATACAAAGATTCTAGTAAACAGGGTCACTAAGCCATACTAAGTCCACTTCCTAATTAGGCTGCAATCTAAGTAGGGGATTGATCTTTTCCTTCAATTGAACAAGACCCATATCTGCTCTAGCCAAATCTTTGAATTCAAAACTCATCACAGTATCCATAACCTTCACCTTTATGTCTCTCTTAGGATACTTGTCTTCCACTTCATATCTGCACCAAATGAACAAACATTGCATTAGTTCAAACATACATATACAGGAATCATTTACTTCAAACTAACCTCACAAATCAACCAATTACAATACATATGTTCATGATTCTGATTGCTATATTATTGGCATAATCAGATGATTCTGGTGTGTATAGAGAAATTAATATACTCACCACACAAACCTATAATCAATTGAAACTTCAAAAAAAGAGAAACTAAAATCTATTCCCAAACCTATAATCAATCCACACAATCGAAACCCAACCATCAATTACGGCAGAAACATAACCCATATCCTTAAGAACCCTAAAATCAAACATTTATAGAAACCCTATAATTGGTTACTGAAATCAAACAAAAGAACCCAAAATTCAATAAAAACAGAAACCCTAAAAAAATTTAATCAATCGAACACACAGAAAACCCAAGGATGTTTTTTACTTACCTTTCTTCTTCTTCTTCTTCTTCTTCTTCTTCTTCTTCTTCTTCTTCTTCTCCTTCTTCTTCCCGCGTCTTAACTTCACCATATTTACTTACTCGTTTACAAACAGAGAGAGGAAAATCAAAGTTTCTATCTGAAACATAGAGAGGAATAGAGAAGGGGGAAGAACAACAGAGAGAGGAAAAGAGGGAAGAAGAAGAAAGGGTTTACAACATTATGATTCTTCTCTCTTCTTTCCCCCATCTTCATCTAAATTTTTCCATCGAATAGTCTGGCAGGGACCCAAAATTATCTCATGTCTGCTAACAAAATTCTTGAATAATCTTCTGCCTGGAATGGAGCCACAAGGTGAGTTCCTTTTCGATTGAGTAAGTATATCATTAAAATCACCTCCTATGATCCAGGGGTCCTCAAACAGAATTCTGATATCGAAATTTCCGCTAATATTGCATATAATATCCACTGTTTGAAGCACCATAAACATAAGTGAAATTCCAAATAAAGTTATCAGAGCAGTTCCTAAATTTGATACTGATAGAAAAAACACCAAGCAAATAATCCTCCCTCTACATAACACCCTCCCCCCACATAACAATTATGCCTCCAGAAGCACCTTCTGATGGTAAATGAATGAAATTACAAGAACTATCCCCCACAAAGACCTAATTAGAGTTTCATCAACTAAGTCCATTTTAGTCTCTTAAATTGACACAATAGTGGGCTTATTTCTCCAAATATCATTCCTAATTGCAGTAATCATATCATTCTACCCCAGTCCTTTAATATTCCAAGACAAGATTTTATGATCCATTAGGAAGCAAAAAAACACTAGAATTATCAATTGGATTGAAAACCAAAATTATAATTCACAATCTATATTACCAGAAAATGCACCTATACGCCCTTCCTCAGCTCGTCCTTCATCAGGTATCTCGTTATCCAGATTGAAAGAGCATAACCCATCATCATCTTAATGAGAAGGAACTTCCATTGTTGCAGAAGCTAATGAGCACTTATGAATCAAATTCTTACATATATTTCTCGTCTCTAGAAAGCCAGTAGTAATCCCCAGAGATTTCGAGAATTCAATTTGAAAATCAATTCGTGCTTCAATCTCTTCCTCATAAATTTCTATTTTTGAGAAGCTGGTGGAGATATGAATATGTCTGTTCTGCTGATTTTGTGTGTTGGAGTTAGAAAAAGAGTTCGATCTATTAACAAAACTCGAGGAAGAATCCATGGGTGCAAAAGAATTTGCATTGGCCAAATTGGTTAATTTAATGCCTCCCTAGAAGACATTGTTGTCTGTCCCTTTGCATGGCCCATTTTCTTTTTTCTCAATGTTACCCACGAGTGTGGATCTTGTCCCGTTCCAGCACCATCCTGATGAGAAAAATGTTTATTCCTTATCAGCATTTTTTTGAGGAGAAAGGTTAAGTTGAATTAAAAATAAAAAATGTAATAAGGCGAAGATGCCCCCATTTTACAGATAGAATGATCATTTACGTTCTATCAATTACAACCTTCCAATGTGTTATCAAATCTCTAAAGGTTAAAAATTTGAACCATTTATTCCTGTTTCCCCAAGTGTAGATAAAAAGTTTAACCTCATTGATGATTTCCTCCATTGACATTGGTCTCTTATTTGCCATGACGCGTCTGTTGCGTTCATTCTATAATGCCTAGGAGATTGCAAAAAGTAAGAGTGGCCAGATTCTTCTTCCTCTATTTCTTCCTCTTTTAAATTTCCACGCTTCTAATTGCATAGTAATGTTTCCTCCTTGAGCCCACCTGACATTACATCCCCAAAGAAAATAGTTCCAAACTTTATGTGAGAATTCACAATGAAGTAGCAGATGATTTACAGATTCCTGATGAGCAGTGCAGAGTGCGCATAAAGGGTTTTGGATCCGACAGCCTCTTCTTAGCAGGTTTTCTTTTGTTGCGATTACATTTTGTTCAGCTGAACACATAAAAAATTTCACTTTTAGAGGTACATGTGGGATCCAGATTCAGGCTGCTAGAACTGAGTTGTTGTTATCTGGAAGTTGCTGCACCAGCCAATCATAACATGCTCTGACATTGAAGCCTCCATTTAAAGAACATCTCACCTCATCTTTCACTTCATCTGCTTCATTCACCAGAGATGGAGGAACTCCTAAGTCTTTAAACAAGGATAACATTTCAGGGATCTCTGCTAGTGTCAAATTCCTTTTAAATTTCAAATACTAGATTGCATTGGCCACTACCTCTTTTATGACTGCATTTTTTTTTGAGTTGAGATCTTGTAAATGTTGGGGTATTTTATATTGAGAGCCTGAGTGCCACACCATTTGTTCCACCAAAATCTAATAGCATCTCCTTTTTTAATTTCAGAGACAACAACATTCTCAACTATCTTTTTATGTTTTTGAATTCCTTTCCATATACCTCTTCCTTGAGGGTTGCTTGAATCTTTGACCCATAAGTCCTTTGGTCTAGCTTTCATCTTCTCTTGAATGACTCTTCTCCATAGGATTTTCTTTTCTCTTTTATATCTCCATGACCACTTAGCTAAGAGTGCTTTATTTGCCAGGTTTAAATTTCTAATACCCAATCCTCCTTTACTCTTTGGTAAAAAAACTCTCTCCCATGCTACCCAATTGATTTTCCTTGTATCTACTGAGGAGGCCCACAAGAAGTATCTCATAATCTGGTTGAGCTTTTTCTCCACTCTGACTGGCATTGGGACGATAGACATAAAGTATAGAGGTAAGCTGGATATAGTAGCTTTAATTAAGACCAATCTTCCAGCCTTTGTGAAGAATTTCCTTTTACACAAAGCTAATTTCTTTTGAAATTTTTCGATCACCACCTCCCAAGTAGCTGAACATCTGCCTGTAGCTCCCATTGGCAGACCCAAATATTTCAGTGGCAAGCTCTCTATTTTACAATTCATAATCTCTGCAATAGCATCTATCTTATACTTAGCGCAAATGCTTATAATAGCACTTTTAGAAAAGTTTATGCTTAAGCCTGTAATTGCCTCAAAGATTTGCAGGATGATAACCACATTTTCAGCATCTTCTTCTTTTGCATCTAAAAACACCAATGTGTCATCTGCAAATTGTAGGTGAGAGACTTGAATTGAGTTAATTGAGTAGCCTGAAATCATTTGAAGCTGTACCGCATTCTTCATAATCTTGGAGAAAACTTCAGCTACTAAGATGAATAAGAAAGGTGACAAGGTATCCCCTTGTCGTAAACCCTTTTGAGGTTTGAATTTTTGAGTGGAGCTGCCATTCACTAAGAGAGAGTGTTGAGATGAAGTCACACACCATTCCATCCGATTAAGCCATTTGGGACCAAAACCTGAGCTTTTTAAGACCTTACTGATTGTGTACCAGCTTACATTATCAAATGCCTTTTGGATATCAAGTTTACACAAAATTCCAGGATGTTTGTTTTTAAATCTGGTATCAAGAAATTCTCCTGGAATGAGAATACTATCCAGTATTTGCTTATCTGAGATAAAAGCACCTTGGTTTTCTGATATTAATTTGGGTAGAACTGACTTGAATCTGTTGGTAAGGACCTTTGAGATTACCTTATAGACACTGTTGACTAGACTAATTGGTCTAAAGTCTTGAGGACTTCCCACTTGATCTTTTTTTGGAATTAGGCTAATGAAAGAGCAATTAGTCCTCCAATCCATTTTTTGCTGCTCCTCGAATTCTTGGATATTCCTTATCAGCATGTTGTTTACCTTATCCCAATTAGAATCTAACCTCTTTAGCGTCGAATTCTCAGAGTTTTGAGAATTTGAATTCAAATTCTCATGCGAATAGGGTGGTGAATGACTGGTTGACTCCAATATACCTGGGCTAACAACAATACCGCTGTCAACCTGAGTTGGTAGAATCGCCACTTCTGAATTAATTGTAGGCTTATTTTGCGTGATTTGCTTTATCCATTCGATTGAAATCCATAAAACATCGAGAAAAATAGCCTCCGGTATATTGGCAATATCTTCTTGAATTAAAACCTTGTAGATGTTTATCTTTGCAAAATTTCTTGTTGTCAGATGTGAGTCTAAAAACCTTCCCAAAGGACTGCAGATTGATTTAAAGGAATCCTTTTTCTAATAATGAAAAGGTAATCCCCTGATTCCTATCCAATGGTGATCCGAGGAGGGGACTTCGATACCAAAGAATCATCAGGATTCTATGAATGGACTCTATGAATGGACTCTTTCCAAGAGTTGTGACTCTCCATGAAAGGACTCTTACAAAGAGATGTGACTCTTGGCGAAGAGACACTATGTCCTTTCCTAAGAGACACCAATCAAGTATATAAACCCCACCGTAGTTTCATTCTAAAGACAAGAAAAGCACACACAAAAATCTGATTTCACTTGTATTCATTGTTGTCATAGTATTGAGAGATAAACACTAAGTTTGGTTCGTTGTTTCCTTGAGTTTGGAGTGCTTCTACTCGAGGAAGAAAGATCGTTGTATCCTGGGAGACGTTTCGCAAGTAAGAACCCATTAGCACCGGAGTGGGGCGAATTTCGTCTTAAGGACAGAGTATCTAATACTCGACTCGATCTATACATAGGTTCTAGTCTTCTAATCTCTCTGGTTTCTTTTCTTATTCTTGGTTTTCGTATCTGGTCTCAACATCAGTCGCATATTAAAGGAGAAGATATCCAACAGCTACAAAAAAGGATGTTAGATCGTCAAAGAATGGTCGTGACTTTAGTCCCAAGAATTCGGGGGTAAAATTTGGCGGAGAGTGAAGTGTTATTAATCAACGTGTTCATTGAAATCCTTTACGCCATTGATTTTTCGAGCCTTTTCCTCTTCTTAGCTGTGATAATATAAAGAAATGTCATGTGCCTAGTAATATGCTTTCAATGCCAATTAATATGCTTTCAGATGAACGTCATCAAACCTTGCTAACTCAAAACCTATCTGTTAATCAGTTTCCAACTTGGAATTGAAAAAGTTTTTCATGACAAAAGTATTGAGAGGAAAAGGTTTTATCACTTGATTACTGATTTATTTCCAAAAGTATTACAACCTCAACTTTTACACAACACATCCAGCTATAAACGAAAATAGGATCACTACAAATACAACCTAATGCATACAAAAAATAAACACAAAGAAAATAAAATAATAGAGAATATATTACATATACGCCATATCTTTTAACCCCCCCCCCCCCCCCCGAAAAAAACCTCAAGATGGTACAAAACACATTTTGAGGTTTCTGGCCAAAACATTGCGTCTAGGAGAGGTCAACTACTTGGTGAAAAGATCTGCAAGTTGAAATTCTGATCTTACATACGGTAGTGTAATGGTTTTCTTGTTGAAAGTGATGCCACAATAAATGACAATCAATCTTAATGTGAATTATACGTTCTTGGAAAACATCATTGTAAGGAATATGAATAGCAACTTTACTATCACAATATAAGTAGACTGTTAGATGACATATCACCATTGCAGCCAAATAATTTCATAGGTAGTGTGTGCCATAGACATATATTCAGCCTCAGCGCTAGATCAAGAGACAGCTGACTGTTTCTTACTGCACCAAGAGATTAGAGATTTGCCAAGAACGAAGTTCTAACTTAGAAGAAAATTGCAACCCTTGATATGATGTACCTTTGATGTATCTTAATATTTTGAGAACTGCATGTAGGATCATTATATCGCAACATACAAGACTCGCGAGGGTATTATACGATAACATTGCGAGATGTAGGATCATCATATCGCAACGTACAAAACTCGCGAAGATAAACGACAGTTCTGCGAGGGAGTCGCAGGGAATTAAAATGAATGACGCACTGGATGACGATAGGAAGATATGAAATCTGGCAAAAGTTAAGAAGTGTCGCGAGTATAAATATTTGTACGCTTGCGACACTTCGCGAGGCATTCCTTGAAAAATAAAGGACAATTTTAGTTTGTCATTCACTATGAATTACCCTATATAAAGGGATGAGTGAGTCTTTGTAAAGGAGGAGTCTTTTGAATTGGAGAGCAAGTTAGTAGGAGAGAGAAACTTTGAGAGTGTTTATAATTTCTCAAGTGTAATTCTATTTACTGGTGCAAACATTTTAAAGAAATAATACATAAAACATTCATAGTTATTCATCTTTCCATGGATTAGTTAAGTGAATTATAATGAGGGGTGTATTGTGGGATTTCCTGCAACTACATATTGGCGCTAGAAACAGGGACTGAGAAAATATTGACATAGAGATTTGGAAGAATTTGAGTTAGTAGGAAAGAAATTTGAGATAATTTTCAAAAGAGAAATGGCTAGAAGAAGAAATGTATTTGAACAACTAGTAAGAAGAAGTGGAAGGCTTGCTGGAGAAAGGAGAAATGAAACAGGAGAATCGTCAAGGATGAATATCAGGAATGATGAAGAAAATCACATTCAACCTATAATTCCCCCAACAGCAAATACAACTGTGGATTACGACAGAGTAAGTGTGCATACTTGGAGGTCGGATTTTGAGGATGAAAGGGAAGAAGAGCAGCAGTTAGTGAACAATGGACAAGGAGGAGGAGATCAAGGAATGAATGGAGAAGTGGATCCAGGAAATGGAGAAATCGCAGCATTAGAAGCGTGGAGACAGACAATACATGAAGAGAGACGGCTAGAGGCAGAGGAACGAGCAAATTTAACAAGACAGAATCATGAATTAAGGATGGAAAATATGAGATTGCAAAATAGAAGATCAAGAAGCACCGCGAGATCGAGTTCAAGATCGACTAGGGAAGAAAGAAGGAGAGTCTTACCAACAAAAAATACCGAGGTAGAAAACCAACAAGAAACACAAAATCCAAGCTCAGAACATCACGAAAGAAGAGAAGAAGTAGAAGACCGTTATGTTCCTCATCCCGAGAATTTCCAAGATGAGCAGAATGGGGAAAATCAAGGAAATAGGCGATTTCAGGGGCCGAATAATCCAGCCGCTGAAGGAAGAGTAATATTACACGGGAGAGAAGCATTGAGAAGTCAAAAAGAGATTGAGGATGACATTGAGAGACATTATGTCGAGCAAGCACGCTTAGCTCGCGAGAGGGAGAGAATAAGAGCAGAAGTAGAAAATCAAGAACTGGAAGAAGCAATCCGGCAAAATAATCACGACAACCGAGAAAGAAGGCGAGAACAAAATAGTCTCAATAGAAATATTAATGAAGAATACGAGAGGGTACAGAGGAGAGTTGATAGACAACCCATAAGAGAGAGCAATAGGTATAATGGTGTGCGAATTGATGAAAGAGATGAAGGAGAAAGTCGCAGGGAAAGGAGAGAAGAAAATAACGAACAAGAAAGCCAAAGCAGGCAAGAGCGCAGGAGAAAAGAAGCAGAATTAAAAAGACCAGCAGAATCAAACCCTGAGGCAAATGAGCAAATCTTGAAAGAACTAGCAGAAATGAGAGAATTGTTGAACAGTAGAAGGGAAGGAGGAAGAAGACAATTGGATGAAGCCATCGCAGAAGCTGCGAAGAACCCCTTCACACTAGAAGTACAAATGGGAGGAATACCTCCTAAATGCAATTTGCCTGCCTTAACCAACATTTTTGATCTAACAACCTGCGCGATACAACACATCAAGGCTTATATGAGATGTATGTTGCAGTGGGAGAATCATGATGCCATATTGTGCAAATACTTTGCATCAAGTTTAATGGGAGAAGCAATGAAATGGTTTGAAGGTTTACCCAGAAACACAATCTCATCATTCAACCATTTACAAGCTACATTCTTGGGAGCATATATAAGTAACAACTCCTCGCGGCCAGGAATTGAAGATGTATTCGGATTAAAACAAAGAGTTGGCGAGAGCTTAAGGCATTTGAAAATAAGATGGAGAACCATGTGCAGCGAAATGGCTGGAAGGGTAGAAGAAAGATATCTCATTTTGTCATTTGTAAACGCTTTGTTCGCATTCAGTTTGTTATACATTCAGATTTTTAGAATTAAAAATACGATTACGATGGCTGAACTGTGAGAACTCCAGGAAGAATATATTGCTTTAGAAGAAAGACAAAATGAAATGGAATCTTACCCAGTTGCGAATACAAGTTCGAGTGCTGCGAGTGCAAGCTTGTTACCAAAATTTTCAAATACAGTGGCGAGCACTTCGCAAGGGCAACCAGAAAAGAGAGTTGATGAAGGACAGCAGAAGATAGTGGCCATGGGGAGCCATGATCAGGAGGAGTTTGAGAGAGAAAGGAACTACTATAATCGCAGCAACAATAATAAAATTCGGAGATTAGATCATGTGCAAGAAACTTATGGAGGACGAAGGAAGAATAACCATGGGGGCCAGAGAAGTCGCAGAGTAGCATGGGAAGAGATCAAAATGCCACCACTAAATGCTAGTGTGGAAAAAATTTGGGAAGCTATACTCGTAATGGAAGACATACCAGCACCGTGGAATGCGGGGAGTGAACCACCACCAGGTGACAGAAATCATGAGTATTGTTCTTACCACCGCTTTCATGGGCATCTAACAAATGACTGCAGAAACATAAAAAGAATCATTCTCAGAATGATTGATCAAGGGAAATTGAATCATTTTCTAAAAGATGAAGAGAAAGGACGGAAAGTACCAACACCATCACCATCAGAAATGCAAAGAACATTTTCAAAAAAGGGAAAAGAAGCATTTGTAATAGAAGTTGGGACAAAAGCCAAAAATCTATTTTGCAATTCTATCGTTCATTCATATCGTACAATTGAAGACTTTCATGATAACGTTCTCAGTAGAGTCTTTGCGAGGGACGCTGATGATAAAGAAGTACTGAACCTGGCGGGAACGTCGCAGTTGAAAGAGTGGCAGCTGCAGATTATTTCTTTCTCTGCAGATGAAGTACCCAAAGGAAGAGAAGTACATGATAGCCCGTTGGTGGTAAAGCTAGACATTAATCCAAAACCAGTTGAGGGAGAATATGATGAAGCAGAAAATTGTTGGGCAATTAATAGAATCCTAATCGATACTAGAAGTTCGGTGAACATTCTTTTCTACCATACTTATAAGACTATGGGAGGAGAGGATGAGAATTTGATCCCCTCAACATACAAAATATACGGTTTTAACGGCACGGCAAACAAACCTAAAGGGGAGGTTCACATGAGAATTCCATTACAAGGATTATCAACTGATATTTTGTTCTGTGTGGTTGATGTAGAATCTCCTTATAATGCATTGATTGGGCGGCCATGGCTGCATGAAATCTTGGGAGTAGCATCAACATACCATCAATGTATAAAGTTCCCACATCCAAATGGTATTGGAATTATAAAGGGAGATTGGAAGGAGGGACAACAATGTTATGAGGTTGATGTAGAGAGCTGCGAAGAAAGAAACGCTAAAAGGAAGGGTTGGAAACAGAATATGAAGGATGAACAGAGAAAAGAGAAGCTGATGGTGGATGTTATAGAGATAAGAAATGAAGATACATCGCGAAATGTCGCAAATGAATACATGAAAGTAGGAGAATGTTATGAGGAACAGGAGTCAATCAAGGATTGGGATGACGAAGAGGCAAAGAATGCAATGAACAAAAGGCATAAGAAGTAAAAGACAAGACAAAGAAGAAATGATGTGCGAGAATCTCGCAAACAAAAATGTACAAGAATCTGAGAGAAAAGATGAAAATACAACAAATAAAACAGAATTGTGCGATGACTTCGCAATCTAAATATCAAGAAGCAATTACATATGAATGATTGAATGATTTAACAACAATGAATGAGTAAATGAATGGGACGAACCTTTATGGCGTACACCCTAGTTCGCGAATGATATTTCGTAAGAGGCAAATGTAAGACCTAAAGTGCGTCATATAAGGGGGTATCTCTTGACATGGCTCGGGGGAAAAGGTTACACCGCTCTGGAACCCGGGTCATGTAGATTTTGGGGCCCATGAAAGCCTATCCGGAAGAGGTACCTTGGATTCACAACTATATATGTAGGTTATACCGGTTGGGCGACCGAGGGTCTCTTCCAAGAGTCGGCCGTATGATCAAGGCGCCGAGGTACACGGTTGAGTCAAGAGTGCGGGGAGCATGGAACTTCCTTACCACTCTTGACAAGTCTTGGCACATGCTGCACTCGGCCCGAAGAAAACTCCACTTAGGGTGCAGCCTTGTAACCATAAACCCTATAGGTATAAGGGATAAGAGGCTGCGAAAACAACTGGTTGTTGTTAAGACCGGATGGGAGGAGCTAGCCTTGTATGGCCGATGTACGCCTCCTTGAAGGGGCAAACATGGAGATGATAAGGGCGGCACCCTCCATTAGGGAGAGTATCAAAACAGACGCAAATGTCATGAGGCTTTATTTTCGCAAGAAAATTTAGGCTTGTCATATTTGTGCAATGATCCTGCAGAGGCAATAATACTAACGCGAGGGTAAGACGAGATCAATGGGTCCTTACATGAAAGTGTAAAGACGTCCTGCGATTTCGTCGCAAAGACGGCAATGTCATGGGAGTTTATTCTCGCAAGGGAATTTAAACCTATCATATTGTCGCAAGCGAAACATCCTGCAGAGGCAACAATACTTGCAATATGATAAGGCAAGGTCAATGGGTTTTTACATGCAAGTGTAAAGACGTCCTGCGATCTTGTCGCAATATGGGGTGGCAGAGTAAGACCTTTAACTAGGAAGGTCTTACTTAGAAGACCACCAAAAATGATAAGGCGAGATAAGTAGGTTTCTACATTTATGGAGATACCTGCGACCTCGTCGCACTGATAATAAAATGAATAATGATGACAGAAGATCTTTCATTTAAAGATAAATAACAGAGGCAAGTATGGGAATGGAAAAGATGAAATATTGTTATTCATCTCCCAATGAAAGAGTTATACATCTATAATGCTAGCTAATTATATTACAAAAAAGATCAATACATGCCAAGAAAGGGGAATGAAGATTGAATCCACGAAATTTACAATAAAGAGATACAGAAATGGAATTATTTCTTTAATGATTCTTCTCCTTTATCTGATTCTTCAATTATATTATTCTCGTCGCCAGATTTTTCTTCTTCGCTGGCATCACTATCAGAAACGTCTGAGACAGGCAAATTCTCAGGAATTTCTTCAGAAAGCCAATGATATGAACAAAGAGGGATTTTATGATCATTACAAACATACTCCATGGCTTGATTACGAAAACGAACAACATCATTATTGAAATTCGCCACTGTAGTTTGAAATTGTTTCTTCAACTTGGAATATCTATTCTCGCGAAGGGTGAGGTTCTTTGCGAGTTGTTCTTTTTCAGATTCAAGTTCTCCAATCCTTGCTTGAAATCTTTTTTCGGATTCTGCAAATAAACAACGATAAGTTAACAACTTGACAGCAATACTACAGAGATAAGGAACAACAAGGTATAATAAATAACCTTCTCTGTCAGATATCATATCTTTAACCAAGGAAGTATGCTCGGCATGAAGACTAACATCAACACCTAAGTTATTCCTGGCGTTATCTAAAACTTTCGCAGCCCAAGCGAATTCATCATCACTATTTATAACAAGGAGTGAACGAATTTGATCTTCTCGCTCACTAAGTAAGGAGTTCTGGCGAAGCAATTCATCTCGCTCAATTTGTACTTCGAGAAGGGATTTTTGAAATGTTGCTAATGCCTGTGCACCATTGTTAGCAATGCGATCTTTGTCATCTATATGGTCACTAATTTTCTTCCTTAAAATTTTGGTTTCTTTATGAGATTCAAGGTACATTTGTTTAAATTGGTTGGCTGCACTTAAACTAGATCTATGTTCAATTTCTAAGAGGCGATATTTGGTTTGGAGTTCATTTAATGAAAGAGAATTAATTTTGTTCGGCGAACTACTTAAAGAGTTGTTGAGATGAGCGAGAAGAAGGTTATATTATCCATAGGTTCAGGAAATGTATGGAGAAGAATAGCTTCATCGGAGAGGTTATATATATCTGCGAAAGTAATAAGTCAGGTAACAACATGCAACCGATAAAATAAAAATAATAAGGGAAGAACAATTTTATACCATAGAGTTGCTGATTAGCGTTCTGAAGAGTGGTAACTTTGTCCTTTTGGAAAGAAGACTCGGTCTCCAGCTGCTGGTTTTTTCGCGAGATCTCGCAGATTCAACTTCTAATTCTTTGATCTTTGTGCAAAGTTGAGTATTCTTTTTCAATTGAATGTTGTACCTCCTTTCAAGGTCTGAGGCAACTACAAAAGAAACTTTTCCAGCCTGCGAGGGAAGATAGAAAGATTGTTAAGATATAAGTTTAAAATTGAAATCGAAAGGGAAATACGAGTTCGTACATACCAACGAGTTAAGCGCATTTAAAAAGCTGGGGGACACAGATCTAGAAATCCCATTGAAAGAGTCATTGCCATCTAGTAATGTAGCATTACACACTGTGGCGAGAGCCTCGCATATAGAAGTCAGGCGAGTATCTCCTACTCCTTGAAAAGAATCTGAGAAGATACTAGACAATTGATCCATAGGAGAATCGGCTGATTGAGTCTCTTTTGCGAAAGATGAATTCATATCATCATCATCCTCGTCGGAAGATTCGGAACTTGAACTGAGATGAGAGGAAGATTGAGCTTTTCGTTTCTTAGATGATGGGGCAGAAGATTTGTCCTTGCGAGCATTGGCTTTACCCTTGCCTTTAACCTTCACTGCTTCCATTCCCTCGGCATCAACCTTCACATACACATGAAGATAAGAAATAGAGGCAACAATATTGTTAAGTAATAAAAAGGATATTTCTTACTTCATCCGTAAGCGATCGAAGTAATGCCAGGGTGCTCGCCGATGGCTTTACCCTATAGCTTTTCTTCAGTTTATCAATCTGGAAATTTTGCAAACTTAGTAAGCACAAGAGAAAAGAGAGATTATAAAAGAAAAATTTGAGGATTTACCTCTTTTGCCTGCTCGGGCGTTAAACTCCCAATGACGATAGTTTGCGAGATTTGGAGGGAGAACATGCGAACCAGATATGTAAGGTCCGCTTAAAAATAAGGGAACAACCCACCATTTCTCATCTTTGGAGTGGCGAGGAGTAGTATTGTTGCCTGAGTGCCAGTCGATATCTTGCATGAGCAATTTATCTTCAGGGATATTATCTTTTCTTCTCAACCGAGCGCCCCAGCGAGATTTCTTATTTCTCATGCCTATTACTTCATAATTCTCAAAAAGTTCTCTGCAGTATATTTTTCAAGGAGTATCTCTAAGTTTACGCAATTGGGGTCTCTGACATTGTCAGGGTATAAATATCCTTTGCCAGCGCCACGGTTGGCAAACTCAAGCATTAGACGGATACAATCGCCACTCAACTGATAGACAGCTCGCGAGAACTTCGGATGGGAAAGGATTTCATAGAAGAGTGGCATCTCGGGATCATATAAAGGAATGGGAAGTCCTGCGAGGAGTTGACCTAGCGAGACAATAATTTTTTGATCATCACATTGATGATCAGAAAATAGTTTTGCAGTGAGTATAGATGAAGATTCTTGATCAGGAATGGTGGATAGGGTGAAACCTTTCTCTTGCAACTTCTTTTGAGTTTCATTAAAACGAGGCTTGTACATACGACTAAGTGAAGCCATTGTTAGTATGGGAATGAATAAAGAATTGAAGATTAAGAGAAAAAATTGAAGATTTGCAGTAACAGAAGCGTAAATTGCGGAAGGAGAGAGTTAAAGAAAAGTTGCAGAGAGAAAAAGAAAGAGGAAAAGAGAAGGATATGAAGATTATATATAGGGAGAAAAATTCTCGGGTAAAACGAGGGCATTTAATGCGAGAGGAGACGTGAATGGTCAAGAATAAACGGTTGAAAAAGACGTGTCAGGAAGAGAATGGAAGAATAGACATTTGTAATAAAGTTCGTATGAAAATAGGGGACTGAAACAGGTATAGATAAGCGGTTGCGGCAATTCAAAATATTGATTCTCATGACATTCTCTCCTTCGCAGAGAAGACATAAGGAGAGGCGAGAAGATGTAGGATTCAAATATTACACAACATATTTTCTTAGCATACGAGATTCAATTATTTCCCTAACTTGCGAGAAGAGATTGCGAGATTCATTATTTTCCATAACCCATGAGGCAAGAAATGATATTTCATATATATTACTCAAAGCTTCGGAACTTCGCCAAAGAATAGAGGCAAGTACGTACTTTTCAAGAAAAGTATTCTTTCGTTTGTTCCTTCACCAATAAAAGCCAAAGACTATTACAATAATGAATTTTTCCTTAAAGATCGCTCTCCAAGCAATATTCAAGGAAAAAGAGGCAAGATGTAGGATCATTATATCGCAACATACAAGACTCGCGAGGGTATTATACGATAACATTGCGAGATGTAGGATCATTATATCGCAACGTACAAAACTCGCGAAGATAAACGACAGTTCTGCGAGGGAGTCGCAGGGAATTAAAATGAATGACGCACTGGATGACGATAGGAAGATATGAAATCTGGCAAAAGTTAAGAAGTGTCGCGAGTATAAATATTTGTACGCTTGCGACACTTCGCGAGGCATTCCCGAAAATAAAGGACAGCCTAGCTGTTATTCACTATGAATTACCCTATATAAAGGGATGAGTGAGTCTGTTGTAAAGGAGGAGTCTTTTGAATTGGAGAGCAAGTTAGTAGGAGAGGGAAACTTTGAGAGTGTTTATAATTTCTCAAGTGTAATTCTATTTACTGGTGCAAACATTTTAAAGAAATAATACATAAAACATTCATAGTTATTCATCTTTCCATGGATTAGTTAAGTGAATTATAATGAGGGGTGTATTGTGGGATTTCCTGCAACTACACTGCAGAAAAATGTGTAGTACGAGGTGATGTCATGAATTGACTTACAATTTGAATTGCATAGCTAATGTCAGGCCTTGTGATGGTCAGATAATTGAGACTACCCACTAGTTGCCTAGACAAAGTTAGGTCCGAAAGTGATTTTCCATAAATATGATTGAGCTTAACATTCAGTTCTAAAGGTGTTTCTGAAACCTTGCTATCAATTAGTCCAACTCGATTTAGAATCTCAGAAACATACTTAAATTGAGTTATAAAGTAACCTTCAGATGACCTATCGACTTTTATGCCAAGAAAATATCTTAAGTGACCAAGATCTTTCATTTGAGAGAACAAATTCAGATGAGATTTCAAAGATTTTATACCTTCTGAGTCATTACCTGTAATTACCATATCATCAACGTATAAAGGAAGAAGTACTAATCCTTTTTCAGATTTTCTGGTAAACATTGCTGAGTCATATGTACTTTGACTGAAACCAAATCGAAGAATAGCAGTAGAAAATTTCTCAAACCAGGCACGAGGTGCTTGTTTAAGTTCATAAAGAGCTTTACGAAGCTTACATACTTGATTCAGAAGATGAAATAAGTCTAGTGGTGGTCGCATATACACTTCCTCTTGTAGTAACCTGTGCAAAAATTTGTTTTTTGCATCCATCTCGTGAAGGTCCCAATTACATACAGTATCCAACAACAAGAAGTGTACGTACTGTTGTCATACGACCAACTGGAGCGAAAGTCTCTTCATAATCAATCCCATACAATTGTGAATTTACTTGAGCAACCACACGTGATTTACAGCGTTTTAAGGTGCCATCTGATTTAGTATTGACTTTATAAACCCAGTTCCCAGAATCGGTTATCCAGGTGCTAAATCCACCACGTCCCATGTGTCCGCTAGTTTATATGCAGTCATTTCTTATCCCATTGAGTCTTGCCATTTTGGTATATTACCGAGGCTTCCCTGTAACTCTTAGGTTCTTGTAAAAACAAAATAGTTGTTAAAGAACAATGATAGTGAGACAACTTAGCTAGTGGTCGTCGAACACAAGGTGGAAGTGAAACAAATTAAGGTACATGATCCCCGGTTGAAGATGTAGTGTTAGGATGTTCCATAGAGTGATTAGTAACAACTCATTCTTCATTAATTTCAGTAGTTTCAGCGAAAACAGGAGTGTTTGGACTAGGATTAGATGATGACAAGGAATTTTCGACTGAGATATCTTCAAAAGGATCTAGATATGTGAAGATTTCTAATGTGGATGATTTGCTACTTGGAAGAGACCAAAATGGAATTTTATTCCAAAAGGTGACATGTCGAGAAATACATAATCTTGTAGTTTCTGGGTCATAACATCCGTAACCTTTCTGTTCTATGCCATAACCTAGGAAAACAGAAATATTATTCTTCTTAACAAGTTTGTTTCATTCACGTTCTGAGAGAAGAACAGAACAAGTTAAATCGAAAACATGAAGTTCATAGTAAGTTGGTTTCTTATCGAACAAACACTCATATGGTGATATACCTCCTATAACCATATATAGTTGGAATACGATTGATGATGTACACGGCAGTGAGGAAAAATTCTCCCCAAAAATTTGAGGGAACTGAATAGGATAGAAGTTGCATTCTAGGAGTTACAATAATATGTCAGTGTTTTCGTTCAGCTACACCATTTTGTCCTAAAGTTTCTGTACAAGATAGTTGAAGAAGGGTTCCTTCTGATTTTAAGAAATCCTTGAAAGGATTGGATATGTACTCACCACCTTGATCTGCACGAAAAGTTTTGACAGTTTTACCAAATTGGGTTTTAATCATTCTAGAGAAATCTGTGTAAATTCTTAGGAAATTTGATCTGGTGATGAAAAGATAGATCCATGTATAACGTGTGTGATCATTAATAAATAAATATCACGTAGTATAAAGCACCCCTTTTAGTTGCAAAAGGAGCTTTACCGCAACCATCAGAATGTATAAGATCAAAATGTGCATTAGAATCCGTAATACTTTTTTTAAAAGGAAGTGGTAGCTGTTTTCCCATCTTACATGTAATGCAATGAGGCTCTTTGTCAATAGGTATATTTCCTAATAACCTTTATTAATCATTGTTTATGGGTGAAAATCGTTTATGCCGATTTCGGTAAATTCGGTAGGTGAGTGAGAAACTGGTTCAAACCCTAAACAAATGTGCTTTTACGTGAGCACTTTATAGATTCGAGAGATCAATCTGTACAAGTCCGGCCTAAACTAAGAAATGGTCGTTTCATACTTGCTTCGGTCACAAAGTGGAGGAGAAGGGTTGATTTGGGGAGGGAAGCAAAGAAAGGTGTTGAGACCAGAATAATCACGGGAGAGTAGTATCTCGACTTGTATCGAGAAAGTAGAAGCTTGGGAAGCTTGCAAGAGATGAAAGCTTTTGGGAGAGCTTGCAAAGTTGCCTTTCGAGAGTGTAGTATTTTTCTCCCGACCGAGACTTGTTGTCCGGTGGAAATAGGTAAGACCTATTTATACAAGTCGAGATTGAAACGTACCACGGCCTCATGAAGGAAGAGAGTAAAGGGTGAAATAATGGGAGGAGGTGGTAACCGCATGGTGTTAATGGGTGAAAACGTTTTCACCATTATTTCCTCATTTATTTGACCGCTTTATTCCTTTTCACGCTTTCTTAATGTGAGCGTAGTGTACGCCGCAAAAGTCGTGACCGCCAAACCAAAACCCCGGAAAGCATCCCCGGTTTGTGTTGATATCTCGAGTGTTGGTTGCACCTTGAGTGCAAGTGGCGCTGCTAGTGGCGTGTGTGGCATGTGCCATTGGCATGTGCGGAATGCCTTGGTGGTAGGTTTCATGGTTTGCAAATTAGGCTACCAGCGTGGGTTTTGGCATGTGCCAATGGCATGCGTGGCCGTTAGGGCCGTGGCCTTGGTAGGAAAAGCTACCAAATGAGCATGTTGGCATGTGCCAATGGCATGCGTGGTCGTTAGGGCCGTGGCCTTAGTAGGAAAAGCTACCCAGCGAGCATGTTGGCATGTGCCAATGGCATGCGTGGCCGTTAGGGCCGTGGCCTTGGTAGAAAAAGCTACCAGCGAGCATGTTGGCATGTGCCAATGGCATGCGTGGCCGTTAGGGCCGTGGCCTTGGTAGGAAAAGGCTACAGCAATGAGCATGTTGGCATGTGCCAATGGCATGCGTGGCCGACTTGGCCTAGGTTGCATGTTTTGCAAGCCTAGGGCGCTATATTTGGCATGTGCCAATGGTGTAGCGGCTTAGAAATATGGCTTGTGGTACGCGTTGGCATGTGCCAATGGCACGTACGGCCATGTTGACCTCGTTGCACGTTTTGCAAGCGTAGGGCGCTATATTTGGCATGTGCCAATGGCATAGCGGCTTGGAAATATGGCTTGTGGTACGTGTTGGCATGTGCCAATGGCACGTACGGCCATGTTGACCTAGTTGCACGTTTTGCAAGCCTATGGTGCTATATTTGGCATGTGCCAATGGCATAGCGACTTAGTTTTTTGGCATTGTTGCCATGGTGCGCAGAATGCGGCTTGGTTTGGCCATGGTGCACAGTGTGCGGCTTGGTTTGGCATTGTTGCCATGGTGCGCATGTGCGGCTTGGTTTGGCATTGTTGCCATGGTGCTGCAGATTGCGGCTTGGTTTGGCATTGTTGCCATGGTGCGCAGAATGCGGCTTGGTTTGGCATTGTTGCCATGGTGCGCAGAATGCGGCTTGGTTTGGCATTGTTGCCATGGTGCGCAGAATGCGGCTTGGTTTGGCATTGTTGCCATGGTGCGCAGAAATCGCGGCTTGGTGTGGCATTGTTGCCATGGTGCGCAGAATGCGGCTTGGTTTGGCATTATTGCCATGGTGCGCAGAATGCGGCTTGGTTTGGCATTGTTGCCATGGTGCGCAGATGTGCGGCTTGGTTTGGCATTGTTGCCATGGTGCGCAGAATGCGGCTGGGTTTGGAATTAGGGTTACGTGGTCGAAAACCCTAATCGGTATTTTGAAGAAAAAAACCCCTATTAATTATTTACACCTGAGTTAAATGCTCTTAGTTAATGTGTTGCGGGTAACACTAGGTCATGTGTTTTTACGATTTTACCCCTTGTTTAAAAACCACCATCAACAATCATATAAGAAAGACGAGAGAAAGAGATATGTCCTAACTTTGAGTGCCAAGATATAAAGGATGATACTGTGGAGGGTAAGATAGATGCGGAAGCAACAACAAATTTGTTCTTGGATTGATAAGAAATGACTAGAGACTCCAAAATATATAGACGACCAACTCTACGACCTATCTCAACAAGCTTCTTTGTCTTGAGATCATGTATAAAGCAACCAAAATAAGTGAAATGGATGTTAAAACCTTGATTACATAATTGACCAATAGATATAAGATTCATTTTAATATGAGGCACAAGAAGTACATCATGTATATGTATGTTGTTTGAGAGTTTAATCTAGTCAATATGGCTAGCAGGTATTTTTGTTCCATCTGCGGTATGAATTCTAGGTGTAATAATATGATACTTTCTCACAAACAATGTTGAGTTGAAAGTCATGTGAGTTGTAGCACCTGAGATAAGAAACCATTTTGTTTAATATGTACCTGTTGGAATTGAAAAGGCTGAAGCTACTGTGAGATTATTACCAATAGAAAAAGCTTATTTGAGCATTTCCTGGATTTTAGCTAGGTTGGGTGGTGTGGACTATGAAGCTGCATCATGTGACTTCTCTAACCCATATGCGAAATTAGTAGGAGCTGTAAAAAAATGTGCATGAGCAGTGCCATTAAACCTTCTTTTTTCTCGCATGTTTTTGGATGATGACGATGTGCAATGTCCAACTAGATGTCCAAAGGCCTTACAGTAGTTACATTGAGGTGTGCCTAGAGGTACAGTTTGAGATGTTAATCATTGAGAAGTGCTTGAGGATGATGTACATGACGGAAAAGTGCAACTCTTTGAAAGATGCCTAAAGTTATTTCTATTGTGACATTGAACTTGTGATAAATCGTAAGAACTTCTTTGACTATTGAGATGAGGATTGTAACTTGGTTGTCTTTGTACTTGCAAGAACAATCGGAATATCTATTTTGACTTTCTTATGAGTCTCTTCGATGATAAGTTCGAAGAAGTGCGGTTCTATTGTTGGAAGAGGATATCGATGAAGGATTGATGCTCTGACAGTTTCAAACTCATCTATTAATGCCATCAATAGTTGAACTAATCTAGACTCTTCTTTATAATTTTGCCATAATTCTGTATCAGTAGTCCATTTAGTTTCCATAAGTTCTAGATGATTCCAGATGATCGACATCTCTGAATAAAAATTAGAAATGGTTTGGTCACTCTGTTGTTTTAAAGAACGAATATCTTGTTCAAGTTTGTATCTTAGAGAGAAGTTGATTTGAGTATATATACCTTTTACGATGAAATCTCACGCTCTTTGGCTACTTCAAAACGATAAGTCTGCATACTTATGGATGTCATCACTATATTCATATCCATGTAATAATCTTGTGATTGTTGACTTCCCAAATTTCATTGATATCTTGTGTTCACGAGTCTTTTGGTTCCTTATTGTAGAATATATGTCCATATAAAGTCCATATATATGTCCATATATTTTGGATCCTGTATTAAAGTCCATTGTAACATGTATCCATATAACTCAATATAAATAAATGTCTCAATAACCTAAGTACTACAGGAAAAATATACATCTACAACTGGGGTTTTACAACTCTTTGCTAAATATCGTAGAAAGTCTTATGTTTTACAACTGGTTTCAAAGGAAGAGTTGTCGTATATTATCACTTCCAACCCTTCGGACCAAGGGGTTGCGCTAAGAAAACAAACGACAACTCCTTAAGAAAATGAGTTGTGACGACATTTAGCTATAACAACTCTGTTCCATAAATGTAGTGACTAAGCCTATCGCAATTTTTACAAGAGTTGTTGAAGAACACCAAAATATTATGATGAAAAATAGTGTTAGAGGGGATATTCGAACATGAACCTACTGCATGGAAGCTAGCTCATCAACCATCCTAACAGTTCACAAGTTTTGATTTTTTTGTGTTTTTTTTAATAAAAACGTATAATAACACTTATAAGAGTTGTTGAACACTACACCAAAATCAGAATTTTATCACAGTGTAACCTGTCACAGTTTATGGAGATTGTGAAAATGACCGAACTACCCTTATCAGAAATAAGTAAAGTAAATATTACAGACAATGAAAATGACCATATTGCCCTTATTGGAAATTAGTGCAATAAATATTATGGAGAATGTGAAAATGACCAGACTGCCCTTATCGGAAATAAGTAACGTAAATATGACCAAACTATGAAAATGACCATATTACCCTTATTCTAAATATATGTAATAAATATTATGGAGACTATGAAAATGACCATATTACCCTTATCTGAAATATTTTAATTTACTTATTTCCGATAAGGGTAATTTTCATAGTCTTCATAATATTTATTGCACTAATTTTCATTAAGGGTAATATGGTCATTTTTGATGTCTGTAATATTTACTTTATTTATTTCAGATAAAGGTAGTTTGGTAATTTTCACAATCTCCATAATGTTTATTACCTTTATTTCTAGTAAGGGTAATATGCTCATTTTTACAATTTATAAAATTTAGTTTACTTATTTTCCAATAAGGGCGGTCTGGCCATTTTCACAGTCTCCATTATATTTATTGAACTAATTTCCATTAAGGGTAATATGGTCATTTTCATAGTCAGTAATATTTACTTTACTTATTTCAGATAAGGATAGTCTTGTCATTTTCACAATATCATAAGATTTATTGCACAAGTTTCCATGAAGGGTAATATGGTCATTTCCACTATATGTAATATTTATTTTACTCATTTCAGATAAGGGTAGTTTGGTAATTTTCATAGCCTCCATAATATTATTACCTTTATTTCTAGTAAGGATAATATGGTCATTTTAACAATTTATATTATTTTGTTTACTTATTTTCAGATAAGGGTAGTCTGCTTATTTTCACAATCTCCATAATATTTATTGCACAAATTTCCATGAAGGGTAATATGGTCATTTTCACTATCTGTAATATTTACTTTACTTATTTCGGATAAGGGTAGTTTGGTAATTTTCATAGACTTCGTAATATTTATTACCTTTATTTCTAGTAAGGGTAATATGGTCATTTTAACTCTGGTAATCTTCGAACCTGGGATATTCAGTTCTGATATATTTCTTCTCCAGTTCATCCGAATGAGAAACTCGGGTCTAACTCTGGTAATCTTCGAACCCGGGATGTTCAATTCTGATATATTTCTTCTCCAGTTCATCCGAACGAGAAAGTCAGGTCCAACTCTGGTAATCTTCGAACCTAAGATGTTCAATTCTGATATATTTCTTCTCCAGTTCATCCGAACGAGAAACTCGGGTCTAACTATGGTGATCTTCGAACCTGAGATGTTCAATTCTGATATATGTCTTCTCCAGTTCATTCAAATATTCCGAAGGAATCTTACCTATAAATGGATGGATTCATTGTTCTTACCAAGTTTCTGACTTAGAATAGTCAACTCGAGGGCAGGTTTCGATCTCGGAACCTGGTTTGCATACAATATTCAGAAATAGGGTTTTTTAAGGTTTCATAGAATATTCCGAAGGAATCTTACCTGTAAATGGATGGATTCATCGTTCTTACCAAGTTTCTGACTAAGAGTAGTCAACTCGCGGCGAGGTTTCGATCTCGGAGCCTGGTTTGCATATAATATGCAGAAATAGGGTTTCTTTAAGATTTCGTAGAATATTCCGAAGGAATCTTACCTGTAAATGGATGGATTCATCGCTCATACCAAGTTTCTGACTTAGAGTAGTCAACCCGCGACCAGGTTTCGATCTCGGATCTTGGTTTGCATACAATATGCAGAAATAGGGTTTCTGTAAGGTTTCGTAAAATATTCTGAAGGAATCTTACCTGTAAATGGATGGATTCATCGTTCTTACCAAGTTTCTGACTTAGAGTAGTCAACTCGCGGCCAGGTTTCGATCTCGGAGCCTGGTTTGCATATAATATGCAGAAATAGGGTTTCTTTAAGATTTCGTAGAATATTCCGAAGGAATCTTACCTGTAAATGGATGGATTCATCGCTCATACCAAGTTTCTGACTTAGAGTAGTCAACCCGCGACCAGGTTTCGATCTCGGATCTTGGTTTGCATACAATATGCAGAAATAGGGTTTCTGTAAGGTTTTTGTAAAATATTCTGAAGGAATCTTACCTGTAAATGGATGGATTCATCGTTCTTACCAAGTTTCTGACTTAGAGTAGTCAACTCGCGGCCAAGTTACGATCTCGGAGCCTGGTTTGCATATAATATACAGAAATCGGGTTTCTTTAAGGTTTCGTAGAATATTCGGAAGGAATTTTACCTGTAGATGGATGGATTCATCGTTCTTACCAAGTTTCTGACTTAGAGTAGTCAACTCGCGGCCAGGTTTCGATCTCGGAGCCTGGTTTGCATATAATATGCAGAAATCGGGTTTCTTTAAGGTTTCGTAGAATATTCGGAAGGAATTTTACCTGTAGATGGATGGATTCATCGTTCTTACCAAGTTTCTGACTTAGAGTAGTCAACTTGCGGCCAGGTTTTGATCTCGGAGCCTGGTTTGCATACAATATGCAGAAATAAGGTTTCTTTAAGGTTTCGTAGAATATTCCGAAGGAATCTTACATGTAAATGGATGGATTCATCGTTCTTACCAAGTTTCTTACTTAAAGTAGTCAACTCGCGGCCAGGTTTCGATCTCGGAGCCTGGTTTGCATACAATATGCAGAAATAGGGTTTATTTAAGGTTTCGTAGAATATTTCGGAGGAATCTTACCTGTAAATAGATGGATTCATCGTTTCGATCTCGAGACAGTTTTTTCTCGAAGTTGACGAATTTGTACGTGTTCAAGGTTTCTGAGAATATTCCTATGGAATCTTACCCGCAAATAGTTAAATTCATCGTTTTTGCGTACTCTCAGACTTATTATAGTCCGCTCATAGCCATGTTTCGATCTCGGCGCCACTTTCCTTCTTGAAGTCGTCAGAAAAGGGTTTGTTTAAGGTTTCGAAGAATATTCTGATGTATCCTGCTAAGGTTGAAGTCGAAACCCTCTCGGAGCTTCTTGGTTCATATTTTGTATGATGGTATACCACATTTGAAGTTTGAATCAACACTGAGCTTCATATTTATCGATTTCGATGATATATCGTGCTAAGTTTGAATTCAAAACCCTCTCGGAGCTTCTTAGTTCATAGTTTGTATGACGATATACCACATTTGAAGTTCGAATCGACACTGAGCTTCATATTTATTGATTTAGATGATGTATCATGTTAAGTTTGAAGTCTGAACCCTCCTAGAGCTTCTCGGTTCATAGTTTGTATGCCTTTATACCACATTTGAAGTTCGAATCAACATTGAGCTTCATATTTATCGATTTCGATGATGTATCATGGTAACTTTGAAGTCATACCCTCCCAGATCTTCGTGCTTCATAGTTTGTATGTCTTTATATCACATTTGAAGTCTTAATCCATCCGGAATTTCGTGGTCCATCTCTAGTAATCTTATAACCCGAGTCTACCAGTAACATGTATGACTAGTCAAAATTACTTCATGACCTATGTGACTAGTTGAAATTCAAATCAGAAGCACAAAGAAAAAAGTACAAAAGCACAAAGAAACACACCAATTATCGAATTCATTTTCATTTTCGCGATTCATTCTCTACCATCCAAAGATATCCCTAATCCGTATGACATTCCCTAACTAAATCTCCACCGTTCGATAAAACACCAAATGAAATTTCCTTCGATTAACTTCCATTTTCTCTTCTAATCTCTTGAGTCTTCCGCCTCAGAAGAAAACCTAGCTCGAAAAAAAATTCTGCTTTTTCATCTTCCACTTATGGATCGGCCATGGCTTCAACTGAAATACTTAGCTGGTTCGATTTTCTTTAAGAACCCTAAATCTAGATTCTTAAATCACAAATATGAAGCAGCTGCAAACCATTTTTTTTCCTTTCTTTTCGGTTCACTGAAAACATAATTAATCTGCCAGATCGGGTTTGAAACTTTTGTTGCTGAATTAATGGATAAATGGGAGAATAAATGTGGTGATTGAAGTTACAGAGATGGGTTCATTGGATTTTAGAGGTTTGATAAGATTAAACTGATGAGATATCAAGATCTGATGGTGGTGGTGGTTATTTCTCCCTTATTCATCATTTGTAAACCATTTTTGAGCATGAATAAATTCTTTGAGAGGGTTTTCAACATGATGAGCGGCTAAAATACCAAAGGATCGAGGCAACGGAAACTATTCACTCATGCTTGATTGGTAATTTCTTTTATAATTTCTTTAATTATTTATTTTATTTAATTCACTAGGATCAACATAAATATAAAATTGGTTTTCTTAATTAGTTGTGAATCAATTCGATGTGTTATGCTTAGAATCAGTTCTTTGGTAATTCATGCTTAGGGATTACAATTTAATGTTTGGACACCATATAGATTAATAGTGAATTAATGAGAAAAAGAGCTTAACAATAATTCTTGAAATATCATTATAAACCAATCAATTAGGAGGAATAGTGGAATCCGGAGCCTTGGTCTATTTTTAAATCTTGAAATCACTTTTTCTATTAAGTTTTGTTTGTTTTTAAGTTTTATAAGTCTAAAATCTTTTGCTTTCACAAGTCTCAACGAACCTTTTTACTACAACTCAATTGAAAATATCATCAATTTTTGGCGCCGCCGACGCGGACTTGTCTTTAGGCTAGAGTTTTTTAGATTTAATTTTTTTAGGTTTTTATCTATTTGTTCTACTTTACGTTTTTTGGGTTTTTGTCTTTTTACTACAGATTTTGGAATTTGGAGCAAAAGAAAAATTTGCCAAAGCTTTTGGTGAATACTTAAAGATTTGGAGTTAAAGACAAATCGAAAGGAGCGAAAGAAGAAGATTTCTTTTTATTTATTATTGTAAAAAAGAGAGGCATTTTTATTTATTTTTTTTGGATATTTTTTTTCTTTTAGACTTTCCTTTTCTTTTGCACTTTTACTTTTTGGACTTGGATATTTGGATATTTGGACATTCTTTTATTTTTTTTTAAACCCTACGGAAGGGTAGTATTAAATATTAAACTGTTGCAGAGAAGGACGGTGATTACGATATCGCCTCGTCCCCTCGGGTTCGTACATGAGATAGGAGTCGTGGCCCGAGTCGACTACAACGGTTCATCCCCCGTCTGGTACGGGAGGTAAGTTTGTCGAAACACTCGCGAATCCCCTGTCAGTGAGTTAATGTATTCCTTCGTTTGCATATATGCTGAGGACTTGAAAACGGCTGTTTTAATTTCCTAGTAAAGGGAAAGGACTGGCCATATAAGATAAGGGTTCGGATTTCATCACCGTTCTCTTCTTGCCCGCCTTAGAAAAACGATACTTAACGCGAATCTAAGATTTAAAATTTGGAATTGAACGATACCGATAGGGTAACGAGCTTAGTAGGAAAGTCGTTTGAAAAATATTGGTTACTCTTTTAAGCATACTTGATTCATGATGGTTTCCGTGAGTTGAATGCGTGATCGCGCCGCTTTGTAATGCGGTGAGGCCTTGGGTATCAAAGCTCCACGTAGCTTCCTCGCCTCTATTCAACTTACTTAAACTCGACTTGATTCAGGAGGGTTTTCTCAGATTGTAACGAATTCCCTTTCGAAGGATTAAAATCTGGTCTAGAAAACAATCTAAGTGGAGCCATCATGCTTTTTGTTTGCTAGATATCATAAGGTTTGCTATGGTGGAGTCAGCCTTGCTTGTGTTTGCATAGAAATTCCCTTCCTTTTAGGATTTTTTCTTTTTCTTTTGTTTTTCTAGTGTATGCCCGAGGTCATTAGAGAACGGGCTTGGAAAAGAAACACTCTAGGTCGTTTGATTAGTGACAAACCTATTAGTTCTTCTTGTGAAGGCGGGGAACTCAAAGACTCTTCTTTTGAGAGCCCCGTTTTTGGAAATTTCAACTTTGAAAACTTGACAATTAGTGAAGAAAGTACTCCTAGTCCTTTGGTAGTGCCAGAAATGGAAACTTTGAAAGCTTTGTTAAACCCAACTAGGACCTCTCGTCCGTCATGTATCAAGTTAGTTGAAACTGAGGCAGATTATGAACTGAAACACAGGACCTGGGATGCTCCCAATCTTTTTAGGGAAAGAAAGTGAAAACCCCTATTTTCATATTAGGGAATTTGAGGAAGTTTGTAGTACTCTGTAAATTAAAAACCTAGATGATGCTGAGTTGAAACTTAGGTTATTCCCATTTTCCCTAAAAGATAAAGCCAAATCATGGCTATATAGTTTGGCTTCTGAGTCAATTGAAACCTATGACCAACTTACAGCTGCCTTTTTACGTGTTTTTCCCTATGCATAAAACATCGTCTATTAGGACGCAAATATGTACTTTTTCTCAATAAGAGGGAGAATCTTTATATAGGTATTTGGAAAGGTTTAATGACTTAATATCTCAATGTCCTCATCATGGTTTAGAAAAGGTTAGGCTAGTTCAGATCCTCTACGAGGGTTTAGATTATTCGACAACAACCATGGTTGAGTCCTTATGCACAAGTGGATTTGAGAATAAAACTGTTGATGAAGCGATGACATTTTTGAATGAAATCGTCGATAAGACCCAACAATGGGAAAATAGTAAGGAACCCCATAAAACAATTCTTTTAAGTAGAGGAAATGTCAATAGGGTAGAAGGATCTTATGAGTCTGATGCTAAAATAACATCCATAGCCAAAAGGTTAGAAGCCTTAGAATTAGGTCATTCTAGTGGTAGTGGTGGAAGAATAGAGCCTTTTTGGGAAGGCCATACTGTTGAAGAGCAAGCCAATGCTCTTTATAATAATGCTAGATTTGATAATCGTCAAAATTTTGACCCTTATTCGGAAACCTATAACCCTGGCTGGAGAAACCATCCAAACCTTTCTTGGTCTAAGGTCCAGAATCAAGGTCAGTCTAGTAACTCTCAGGTTCCCCTAGGATTTGGTTATACTAAGAGTCCTTCACTCTCAGTACGGTTTGGAACCCTTGTATAAAAATATTATGAGTTTAGAAGAGAATCTTGCTTTGTTAACTCGTAACATCTTGCGGCTTCAAAGTAATCTTTGCTCAAGGTTTAAAAGAAAATAAGAGAATAGGTCAGGCTAACTCTCAGGCTATTTCCGAGTTGAAAACTCAGGTTAGTCAGATAAATGAATCTTTAAGAGAAAGAGGTAGGTTTCCTAGTCAAACTCAACCCAACCCTAGAGGAATTAATGAAATAGGTGAAAGACCATCCAATCATGTGAATGCTATTAAAATCCTTAGGAGTGGAAGAGTCATAGACAACAAAGTTGACCTTATCAATACTTTACAGGTACCAAAAACCGTAAGAGATATTAGGTCATTCTTAGGATATGCAGTTTTTTATCGTCGATTCATTAAGGATTTTAGCTTGATTTCTAGACCTCTTTGAAATTTGCTTGCAAAAGATGTTAAATTTGTCTTTGATGATGCTTGTTTAGAGGCTTTTGACAAGCTTAAGACTTTACTTACTACCGCCCCATAGTCCGTGCACCTAACCTGAACCTACCCTTTGAGATCATATGTGATGCTTGATTATGCTAATGGTGTTGTGCTAGGTCAGCGAGAAAATAAATTACTTCATGTGATTTACTATGCTATCAAAACTCTGAATGATGCCCAGTTGAACTATACCACTACGGAGAAGGAACGGTTATCCATTGTGTTTTCCTTAGACAAGTTTAGACCCTATCTCTTAGGTTCTAAGGTCATAATCTTCACCGATCATGCTGCTTTGAAGTATCTTCTTTCCAAGAAGGATACTAAACCTAGATTGATTAGATGGATCCTCTTGTTACGAATTTTCCTTAGACATTAGAGACAAAAAAGGTGCATAAAATGTGGTAGCAGACCACTTGTCTAGGATTTTTGTGGATACCCCTGATGATTCTACTCCTGTTAGGGATAGTTTTCCTGATGAACAACTGTTCTTTGTTACCTAATTACCTTGGGATGCAAATATAGTGAACTATATTGTTATGGTCGAATGCCCCAACATTGGGGTAAACAAGATCGTTCTAGGTTTTTAGCCGAGGTTAAGCACTTCTTTTGGGATGATCCTTATTTATTTAAGTATTGTCCAGACCAGGATTATTAGGAGATGTATACCCGAGAATGACCAGGTCAGTATTATTTCCTTTTGTCATGATCATGCTTGTGGGGGTCACTTTAGTGCTAAGAAGACTTGCTGCTAAGATATTACTTGTGTGGATTCTATTGTGTTACACTGGGGTATTACAAGTGTTGTGTTACATATTTCTACAATACACATCCTAGGTTGTCTAAGATGGTCCTTCAACTTATACAAGTCTTGTGTTACACATTTCTACGATACGCATCCTTTGTTGTGTAAAATAGTCCTACAACATAAGCAAGAGTTGTGTTAGGCTTTCAAAAAAAATCGAAAGAGAATCATAACTTTGGAAAAATATTGTCGAACCATGAATCACATCACCCTTTACAACCCTTGTCAACCATTGTAGAAAAGCTTGGACTTTCTATAATACCCCCGTTCCACAATGCATGAAATGGAGTTGTCGTAGGGGTACTACAACTCTTATCTAGTGTCGTCAATGATGATTTTTCCCGTAGGTTAACTGAGAACTTCCATAATTGTTCATGGTACCAAGAGCCAGAACGATCTCTCAGAAACCCTAGGCTTAAAACTTTCTTCTTATTTTCTTCAAAACTCTAGCCTTCTCATCTCTTCTTTTTCTTCTCTTTCACCATGTCAACTGCTTCAACTCAAGACTCATCTACCGTTTCAATCATGTCACACAACACAGGAACTCCCACTATTGTTTCTTCTCAATCAATCAGCGTTGGTTCTCTCATGACCTCATTATTTCTTCCTTCTTCAACCAAAATAGTTCTCTTAGACAGAACCAACTTTCTTCTCTGGGAATCTCAAATAACACCCATTCTGAAGTCTCACCGTCTTTATAAGTATCTTGCTGATTCCTATGAAATCCCAGATCTAGAAGTTGTTGATAAAGTAACTGAAGAGAAGACTCCTAATCTAGCGTATGAATAATGGGAAGTCATCGACTAAACCATCATGTCTTGGATAAATTGCTCTCTAACTGAACCTATGAAGTCTGAATGTGCTCGATGAGGAAATTCTCGTGCCGTATGGAAATATCTTCGCTTTATTGCTACCATCAACCCGGCCAGAATTCTACAACTCAAGGCAATTATGGAAATATCTTCTCGTGCCGTATGGAAATATCTTCGCTCTACCTGTGCTCGGCGAGGAAATTATCGTGCCGTATGGAAATATCTTCGCTCTACCTGTGCTACCATCAACCCAGCCAGAATTCTACAACTCAAGGCAAACTTATCAACCATTCAAAAAGGTAATTCTTCTATTTCTGACTATATTCTCAAGATCAAGGAAATCCACGACTCCTAGCCGTTCTGTCCTACAACCTGTGTCTGATCTTGAACTCGTCTCCACAATTTTGTGTGGATTGGGGCCGATTGGACAAGTATCTATACGGATGTTATTGCGAGAACCTCTATACCCACCTTTACTTTGTCGCATGCACTACTTCTTCATCATGAATCTCATCTTCAATACCTTGATGTGATTCAAAACCCATCATCCCGACTTACACAACAAGTTCTCTCTTTCTTTGTCTCACCATCTGTTGGTCGTGGTCAACCCTCCAATCGTGGTCGTGGCTCATCTAATGGTCGTGGAAATTGGAACTCAAATGGTAATGTCCATGGTCGTGGCACCTGGAACAATAATGTTCGTCCAAACTAGAACAATAATGGTCATGGTAACTGGAACAATGGTGACTGGAACAATGGCTTTTCCAACAATACTTGGTCTAATAATCGTGGTCATGTAAGTCATGGTGGTTCTCAATTCAGCAACAACCACTGTACTATCTCGTTTGGTCGTCCATATGCCAATAGTCGTGGTTATGTTGCGCCCTCAGTTCTTGGTCCTCCACCTTCATCATCCGTTGTTTGTCAATGGTGCGGAAACCCTTGTTACGTAGCTTCAACCTTCCACCGTCTCATGCAAGCTCAGACTATTGACTTACCTCAGTCTTTATCCGCAATGCAAGTACAGTGCATGCCATATGAAAACCATTAGTTTGCTGATACCACGCCTCGGCACACATGACTTTTGATGCTTCTCAAATGTCGAATCGTGTCGACTACAACGGTAATGCAAAGGTCCTTTTAGGCAATGGAAAACTTGTGCCTATCACAGGGACTGGTGATATCACCATCACCTCTCCCTCATCTAATATGTTACTGAAAAATACTCTTCATGTGCCTTTAATTGCGAAAAATTTAGTGTCTGTTGGACAAATCACTCGTGATTCTGATTGTGTTTTTATCTTTGATAAATTTAGCTTTTGCATTCAAGATCGTGACGGGAACTCCTACAAGGGCAAGACTGAAGATGGCATGTATTCAATTCTCGACATCAATCATTGTTATCCTAATTCATCAACTCCATCAGCTTTTTATGCTACTACAATTGGTACTCGTACAAGTTCAGCAGTATGGCATTTGCGTCTTGGTCATCCTAATAATCGTGTGTTTCAGTATCTTAAGTCCAGTCTTTATTTCCCTTTTTCTTCTAGTGGTTGTTATTTTAAATCTATTCGTGCTAGTTGTGTAGGTGCTAAGCACCATCGTCTTCCTTTCATGTCGATAAATACTTATTCTAATAAAATTGGTATTGTTATTCATTCTGATTTATGGGGCCCTGCACCTTTTCCATCCAATTGTGGTTTTCGTTATTATCTTTTGTTTATTTATGAATGTTATCGTTTGACCTGGATATACTTCCTATCCGATAAAACTCAAGTGTTTCGCTGTTTTCTGGATTTCAAAGCTATGATTGAAAAACAATTTTCCACATCCATTCTCATTTTACAGTCTGATGGTGGCACTGAGTATGCTAATCCATTAAAATCCTATTTGATTGCTAATGGTATTAAAAGTCGATCTTCCTTCCCTAGGACTCCATAACAAAATGGTCTTGCCGAGCGGAAAATACGTCATATTACCGAAACCGGGTCGTGCTCTTATGCTTCAAAGTGGTTTACCGGAATGTTTTTGGGCTGAATATTATGCCACCGCTACGTACTTGATTAATCATCTTCCCACTCCAAAGATTGTCCAACAATACTCTGTTTTTTGCTGTGCATAATAGAGTTACGGACTATGGTTTTCTCAAAGCCTTTGGATGTCGTTGTTACCCTATACTATCTCATTTCCGCCAAAACAAATTGCAGCCAAAAACACTTCCTTGCGTGTTTATTGGTTACAGTGATAAGCATAAAGGCTACAAATGCTTAGAGGTTTCGAGTAATCGTGTCTACATCTCTCGTCATGTCATTTTTGATTAGTCTGTTTTTCCATATCCCACTGATACCGGTGTTAAACTAAAAATTTCATCTTCTCGCTCCCATTACACGTAATCTTTTAAGTGGCCAAACACGGTTGCAGCTACACATCTGTTCCCACCTCCAAATTTAGTAAATATTCCTCTTTCTACTTCTGAGCTTTCTCCTTCTCCAGTTTCTGTTACGTCGACTTCACCACCTTCTAAGTCTCTTACTTCTGATTCACCCACTAATCCTGCCTCTTTTCAAAATTCTAGTGCTTCACTTTTATCACCTACTAGACTATATTTTTCCGGTGATTCATCATATTCTCTTTCCTCTTTACACATTTTGTGTCATCTGAATCGTCCTCTTCAGACTTGCCTGCTGCACAGGAGCTACCACGGTTGACCACCAATTTGCATCCTATGATTACTCGACTTAAGGACCATACTATTCAACGTAGGAGTTTAAAAGGTTTTTTCTCTACTCGGTATCCAATCTTATACAGTTTTGCAGCTGAGTATAATTCGTTACCGACAGAACCATCATGTTTTACTATAGCTTCCAAGTCTTCAGAATGGTGGGCAACTATGCTTGAGGAGATTAATGCATTTTTACGTAATGGCACATGGTCTCTTGTTCCTCGTCGACAAGGAATGAATATCATTGGCTGTAAATGGGTTTATCGTGTCAAACAAAAATCTGATGGATCACTCGACAGACGTAAGGCACGCTTGGTTGCTAAAGGGTACTCTCAACAACATGGGATTGATTATGATGAAACTTTTAGTCCAGTTGTCAAACCTGTGACTATTCATTTGGTTCTCAGTTTGGCAATTTCTTCATCTTGGCCTATTAAGCAACTAGATGTTAAGAACGCTTTTCTACATGGGTCTCTTGATCAAGAAGTTTATATGGAGCAACCTCAAGGATTTGTGGATCCACGATTTCGTGATCATGTTTTTTTGCTGTACAAGGCGCTATATGATAGACACATTTTTTGTGTCTGAATTGTCCTCAGTGTTGGTATTGTTGGAACTCGATTTTTGTACTAATATTGTGTTTTTATGTATTTTTAGGTATTTTTGGAAATAAATATTTTTTGGAAAAATCAGCTCGAAAAGTTGCGCGGAACACCCCCGGAGGACATTTGCTATTCGGACTCCCACTTTGGATAAGGGGTAACCCAATTACTAAGGGGCGGCACCTGCTATTCGCACCCCAGTTTTGGTTATGGGGCAACCATCTTCTTCACGTGAATATGTATTTGGCGGGAAAGTCACATTCAAATATTTATCACCTGCATAACTTTATGTTTCGGATATGGAGCAATTATAGCGAGATTCAATCGCTAGTTTTGGCTGGGATAGTCTTGATTCGACAAAACAGGAAGGGTATATGGGTTAGAATCGATCAACAAGGGACGAATCATTGCTTGTTGGATAAAACAGAGTTACACGAGTAACCCGAGTTTTCTATGTGTGATTCAGAGGTTTGCATGTGCCTTCTGCGAGTTTAACCACTTACGGGATGATGAATGAACATGTTTGGAGTGTTTTGACACAGGAAAAACAGTGCGAGAAGATAAATCGGAACAAAAATATCTCGAGAATATTTTCATTTACTTGCCCGAGTAATGGAATAATTTTGGAATGATTGAGCGAGATTTCTTGGTGCTGTTAGCTATATAAAGGGTTATTTTGTAGCATAGAAGGTTATCGGGTGTTAGGGGTCCGGTCAGAGGCCATAGAATCAAAGAAAGAAGAGTTGCAGAGGAGTTCTCTGCTGCTGCTGAAGAAGAAGGAGACTAAGAACATTGCACGTCTTTGTGTGCCGCGAAATTTGTCGCGAGATCAACGACACAGACAACCGTAGTTTCCCAGCGATCTTATATTTACTTTCCCTTTGTAACACTCCGATGCAATAACGATTATAAACGTTGCAGTTGAGCTGCTTCTATTCTTTTTCCAATATTTCTTCAATAAAAACACCGTTTGAGCCATGAACAAATATTTTGACTGTGTTTTTGATATGAGGAGCTAAACCCTAACACTGGGATGACGGATGAAGCCATTCTTTACGCATGTGGTAATTCTATTTAATTCTTTTATGACTTTTTGCACTATTCTAAATTGATTTATGATTTTTCTTGATTATTTGTGATTTCGTTTGATGGTGTATGCTTAGTCTAAGAACTTTTGATGCATCATGCTTGTGATTTACATCTAATACTTTATAAAATCTACTTTGGCAAAGAATAAAGAGTCAATGTTTGTTATTTTAAGAGCTAGAATTGTATGGAATTAATAGATGAACCACATGAATACGAGAATTAGTGGAATCCTGAGTCCCAGTATTCTCTCGATATTTGTGACAATATTTGTGACAATATTTTTATTTTATTTTCTTTTATTAATTCTTAAAATCAATCTCATCAAGTCCGAGTGAACGACAACCCTGAACCTATTACTAAAACATCATTGAAAATATCCATCAATTTTTGGCGCCGCCGACGCGGACTTGTGTATAGATTTGTTTTTAGGTTTTAGTTTTATTTTTATTTTTATTATTTTTGTTCTTTTTTACGCCTTTTGGTATTTCTTTTTTGTTTTCAGATTTGGAACTGAGCTAAAGAAAAAAAAAGGAGAAAGCGCTGAAAACAAAAGCGAAGCCAAAGAAGGAAAGAAAAGAGGAATCCAAAAGGAGTGAAGAAGAAGATTTTGTATATTGTTTTTATTATCATTATTTATTTTTTTTTAGAAACTGTAATTAGGTAATTATTTTTGTAATCTTTTATTTTTGGACATTTTCATTTTTTTTTTATTTTTGGACATTGAACATTGGACATTTTTTTAAAACCTAAGGAAGGGTTATTTAAATATAAACTGCACAGGGAAGGACGACGATTACGATATCGTCTCGGCCCCTCGGGTTTGTACATGACATAGGAGTCGTGGCCGAGTCGACTTCAACGGTTCATCCCAAATCCGGGCGGAGATAAGAATTCTAAACACCCGCGAATCCCTGCCCGGTGGGGTTTACTTGGATGATTTCGTGTGAATATATGTCGAGGAACCGAATCCATTTGCTTTAATTTCTAGTAAAGGGCAAGGACTGGCCATACAAGATAAGATTTGGATTTCATCACTGTTCTCTTCTTGCCCGCCTTAGGAAAACGAAACCAAACACGAACCTAAGCCTAAAATTTTTACTAGAACGAGACCGATAGGGTAACGAGCTTAATCGGAAAGTCATTCGAAAAATATTGGTTATTATTTAAGCATAATTCGAAGTTCATGATGGTTTCTGTAAGTTGAATGCGTGACTGCGCCGCCTTGTAATGCGGTGAGGCCTTGGGTATCAAAGCTCCACGCAGCTTCCCTCGCCTCTATTCAGCTTACTTAAACTCGGATTGATTCCAGAGGGGATTGCTTAATTTGTAACGAATTCCCTTTCGAAGGATTAGAAGCTGGTCTAGAAACAATCTAAGTGGAGCCATCATGCTTTTTGTTTGCTAGAAATCAGTAGGTTTGTTGTGGTTGAGTCAGCCTTGTTTGTGTTTGTGTAGAATTCCCTTGCAGTTAGGATGCCAAACTGGTATTATAATAGCCATCACAATGAATATGAATATCCAACTGAACAATATGGACATCAATCTTTTTATGACCAGAGTGTGAATAGTGGTTGGGAACGCCAACCTTTTGAAGATCGTGGCTCATACCATGGTGAGCCCAATTACTATTCACATGAATACCGGTCATACGAGCAAAATTCCTATAATTCCTCTTCTCTAGATGAAGCACGTAGGATTGTTGAGTCAACATGTAAGTTAACTGAGTCAACACGTGATTTTACTGAGACAACACGTAGGTTAGAGTTAGAGACGGAAGGAAGAATTGCTCGAATTACTCTTGATTGCCAATACATTCTTTCCAATATCACCCGTGAAAATGAGGACAATTTTGATAATCACGATGACGAGGTTAGAATTGGTAACACTACTTGTTTAGATAAGGTTCGTGTTGAGGAAGAATATGAAGTTTTTAGGCATAGTGATCAGGAATTTGCTTCTCCAATTGAGCTTTATAATGATAGTAATATTTCTGGTTTAAATCCAAATAATTTTAATAATTATTCACCTATTCAAAAGGATGAGGATTTGACTAGAAGTATCTCCGTTTTAGACGATGTAGAATTTCCTAGTTACAAAGCCGATAATGGTTTAGAGGAATGGGTTTATCCTGAGAATACTGTTTTAGAGTCCAAGGATTTAGAAACAATAGTCTTAGACGAAGAAGATGAACTCGTAGAGCTTTTAAGTATGAGTGAGGATGCGTCACCTGAGTATAACCTTGAAGAAGCGATTGACCATTTTCAGGATTCCGATGATCTAGAAATTAGGGAAATTGTAGCTAGTCTATCTAGATACACCCAAAACTCTAAGCTTGGGGGTGATTATCATTATCCTTGTGCCTTACATTTAGCTCTTACAGAGATCCCTCACTTGGGACTTGACATATGTCCCTCAACCATTTTAAAAGATTATCTTCATACACGTTTTCCCGAACCTAATATTGTCCAGAAAGAAGTTCAGTTGTTAGAAACCCATCCTCTGGTTGATGTGGTTTATCCAGGCTATGATACCCAGATTGATTTTGTTTTCCCACCAAATATTTTTCAACCAATTGTGGGAATGTATGAGTTTAAAATGTGTCAGTTATTAAGTTTTAAGACCAAACCTAATTATTTTAGGAGAATAGAAACGACACATTTGCTTAAGATTAACTGCCAGTTTCATCGTGGTCAATTGTGTGAGTCAAAACTAATTGACTTTAAGGATCCGTAATTATTCAGGTTATTATTATGTGCTTCTAAGTTCTTATTTGAGTTTTTACAGACTTTAAAACCTGAACCTGATCTTAGCTTCGAGGAAATCCAACCCATGAAAATATTTTATCTCGACCCGTTATAGAGCACGAACTGAACCACGGTTAGATATAATTGTCTTAGCGGGGAAACTAGACAAGGGTGTGCTTTATTTGTTTATTTTCTGGGCATGTTGCAGATTCCTTTTACTTGTGATAGCTCTATTTGGTTTTGAGGACCCACAGATATTTCAGCTATTACTTTATGATTTTATAAGGTGGCTAATCCTTTCTTAGTCTGGCTGAAGACGTTAAACTTAGCACTTCTTGGGAGGTAACCCAACATTCATGTGACACGGTAATATCTTTCCTTATCTCTTTGCTTCAAATGGTAACAGTTTCTCCTTGTTCATGCTTTAAATTTTATCTTTAGAACATTGAGGACAATGTTAGATTTAAGTTTGGGGGTATGGGAGAAACTTTTTAGTTGCAGCAAATAAAACTCCAGAGCCTAGAAATTTATGTTTATTAAGGATGGCACTAACCAATCTAAGTGGATGGAAGCATATTGGTTATAGGAGTTGAGGAACCAATCTGATTAGATGGAAACATCTAAAGAGTCTATTCATAAAAGCACAGAGCTCAGGTGTTAGAAAAGAAAACACGGTAGTTTCGCCATATCCTCGTGATGGAAACATCGAAAGAATCCTGATCACTTCTTTTTTTTTCTTTTTATTTTTACCATTGCTAGGGTGAATTAGAGTGATTGAGATACAAAAAAAAAAAAATTAAAAAAAAAAAAAATTGAAAAAAATAAATAATAAAAATAATTGAGACCAGACCATCTGACCAACCGAAATAAATTCAATAAAGTCGACCACTGGAACCCTTGTATATGCCAGTGTGTTGATATTAGTCCAGACCAGTATCTCAGTCCATTAGGATAGGTTCACCTTAGTCAACATCATCTACGTTTTTTCTACTTCCATCTTCTTAATCTATCCATGTGATTGGTTGACTCACGGTTTATGATGTCTAGAAACTATCCGAGTAGAGCTCTGTCACTTTATATGAATTTTAGTATGCTTGAGTGCAAACTCGTGTACAAGAATTGGAATTTCGCATCGGGGTACTTCCTCTCTACGATCAATATTGTATACCAACCAAGGAGATTCTTTAGTGCCTTCCAAGGTTCCGCGTAGATAGCTAGGGTGCTGGAGTAAAGGTTTTGTGGGTACACCTCGGTAAACCCTCCCGGAGACAACACTCCGCCACTAGGGCCTCCTAGGGGTTCAAATGATTTTTATTTTCTAGAATAAATTTGCTCGAGGACTAGCAAATAATAAGTTTGGGGTATTTGATAGACACATTTTTTGTGTCCGAATTGTCCTCGTGTTGGTATTGTTGGAACTCGATTTTGTACTAATATTGTGTTTTTATGTATTTTTAGGTATTTTTGGAAATAAATATTTTTGGAAAAATCGGCTCGAAAAGTTGCGCGGAACACCCCGGAGGACATTTGCTATTCGGACTCCCACTTTGGATAAGGGGTAACTCAATTACTAAGGGGCACCTCAGTTGGGCACCTGCAATTCGCACCCCAGTTTTGGTTATGGGGCAATCATCTTCTTCGCGGGAATATGTTTTTGGCGGGAAAGTCACATTCAAATATTTATCACCTGCATAACTTTCTGTTTCGGATTTGGAGCAATTATAGCGAGATTCAATCACTAGTTTTGGCTGGGATAGTCTTGATTCGACAAAACAGGAAGGGTATATGGGTTAGAATCGATCAACAAGGGACGAATCATTGCTGTTGGATAAAACAGAGTTACACGAGTAACCCGAGTTTTCTATGTGTGATTCAGAGGTTTGCATGTGCCTTCTGCGAGTTTAACCACTTCTGGGATGATGAATGAACGTGTTTGGAGTGTTTTGACACGGGAAAAAAGCGCGAGAAGATAAATCAGGAACAAAAATATCTCGAGAATATTTTCATTTACTGCCGAGTAATGGAAGAATTTTTGGAGTGATTGAGCGAGATTTCTTGGTGCTGTTAGCTATATAAAGGGTTATTCTGTAGCATAGAAGGTTATCGGGTGTTAGGGGTCCGGTCAGAGGCCATAGAATCAAAGAAAGAAGAGTTGCAGAGGAGTTCTCTGATGTCTTTGTTTGAAGAAGAAGGAGACGAAGAACATTGCACGTCTGTGTCGTCGCGAGAAATTTGTCGCAGATCAACGACACAGACAACTGTAGTTTCCCCAGCAGTCTTATATTTTTGTTTTCATTGTTACATTCAGTCTGTAACGATTATAAACGTTGCAGTTGAGCTTCTTCTATTCTTTTTCCAATATTTCTTCAATAAAAACACCGTTTGAGCCATGAACAAATATTTTGACCGTGTTTTTGATATGAGGAGCTAAACCCCAACACTAGGATGACGGATGAAGCCATTCTTTAAGCATGTGGTAATTCTATTTAATTCTTTTATGACTTTTTGCACTATTCTAAATTGATTTATGATTTTTCTTGATTATTTGTGATTTCGTTTGATGGTGTATGCTTTGTCTAAGAACTTTTGATGCATCATGCTTGTGATTTACATCTAATACTTTATAAAATCTACTTTGGCAAAGGATAAAGAGTCGATGTTTGTTATTTTAAGAGCTACAATTATATGGAATTAATAGATGAACCACATGAATACGAGAATTATTGGAATCCTGAGTCCCAGTATTCTCTCGATATTTGTGACAATATTTTTGTATATATTTTTATTTTATTTTCTTTTATTAATTCTTAAAATCAATCTCATCAAGTCCGAGTGAACGACAACCCTGAACCTATTACTACAACATCATTGAAAATATCTATCACTATACGGCTTGAAGCAAGCACCCCATGCTTGGTTTCATCGTTTTGCTTTGTTTTTTACAGCAGTCGTATTTAAATCTTCTCAATCTGATCATTTTATGTTTGTCAGACAGTCTAGTACGGGTATCATTATACTTCTCCTCTATGTGGACGATATAATTTTGACTGGCAGTGACACTCAAGGTATTCACTCACTTCTCCCAACACTTCAAACTCAGTTTGCAATGACAGATTTGGGTGACTTAAACTATTTTCTTGGTTTGGAAGCCACTAAAACTTCTTCTTGTCTTGTTATCACACAAAATAGGTATAGTTTGGATCTTTTAAAACGTGTTGATCTTGCTGAATCTAAGCCTGTGTCTACTCCTGTGGCTCCACGTTCTAAGCTAACATTTGGTGATGGTGTTTTGTTTCCTGATATTACTTTGTATCGAAGCCTGGTTGGTGGTTTTCAATATTTAAGTATGACACGACCAGATATAACCTATGCAGTTAACCAAGTTAGTCAGTTTATGCACAAGCCAACTCATACTCATTTCATGGCAGTTAAACGAATTCTTCGTTATCTCAAGGGTACATTAGGCCATGGTATTTGTTTTTGGAGTGATTCTTCTTTGCAGCTCACGTCCTATTATGATGCTGATTGTGGTGGTGATCCAGATACTTCTCGCTCTACTACAGGTCATTGTGTTTTCTTAGGCAGAAATCTCATCTCGTGGGGTTCCAAAAAGCAACCCACTGTCTCTACTAGTAGTACTGAAGCTGAGTATCGTTCGTTGTCGTTTACTGCTGTTGAACTTATTTGGGCTTATATTGTCTTTTAAGAAATTCAGTGTTTCTCAGTAATTTGCACCATGCTTTGTTTACGCACCTGAATCGTGCAACTGACTTCATAGGCAACCGAACTAGGATACCTGGTAGAATATCCCATGGAATATTAGAAAAACCAAGTAATATTTTTAGCATTATTAATACTGATCCTGATAAAGGCAATTGAAAACAAGAATAACCCATCATTCTTTATGTTGTAATTTCATCGAATCATTTTGTAGGAATTTTTTGTGTCTCATCTGAAACGTTAATTTTAAGCGAGCGTTTCTGCACACTACCTTACATTATTGGCTGCTTACCTAACCAAGCAAAATGATTCGATACTGGTGACTACTAAGTACGCAACAAACTTAAGATTTCAACATCTACGATATATCTCCACCGAGCATCAACTTGCAGATCTGCACGTTTATCAAGTACATGTTTTCACTTTTTATGTGGCAAGCTTTCCACGTTGTTTACCACCGTGTACGAAAGAGGGTTGTGTAGAATATATGTCCATGTAAAGTCCATATATACGTCCATATATGTTGGATCTTGTATTAGAGTCCATTGTAACATGTATCCATATAACTCAATATAAATATACGTCCACTTTGATGCTGATGCTGCTTGAGGTAGGAGCTTTTCTGTGCCATCAACATTCTTCCACATACCTTTTCCCTTTAGAAAACTTCTCGTGAGATATGAAAAGTGCTTGTAGTTTGTTCCCAAACTTGACTGTAATAAGTGAAAAATTTTCTCGAGCCATGATTAACTGATGTGACTGATATGACCATAGATAACATGATTTATGATATTTTACGGTTTTAGGAAGAACATGATGTTTTCAAAACTGTGTTGCAGCGGATGTGGTTTAGATGTTGTCCGGCTCTGATGCCATGACAATGTTTGTCATGAAAATAGTATTGAGAGGAAAAAGTTTTCTCACTTGATTACTTGATTGATTTACAAAAGTATTACAACCTCAACTTATACACAACACATCCAACTATAAACAAAATACGATCACTACGAATACAACCTAATGAATACAGAATATAAACACAAATGAAATAAGATAATACCCAATATATGCCATATGTTTTAACATGAATAAGGTGTTTGACCCAGTGAGTCTGGAAATAATCAAATCAAACACCACCATTCGTAATAGCGAATATATGCGAATATATGCCATATCTTTTAACAGGAATGAGGTGTTTGACCAGTGAGTCTAGAAATAACCAAATCAAACACCACCATTCGTAAGTTCTAGATCTGTACTTGACAGTAATTTATTTTTGATATATTTATTTTCGCTATATATTCTAATATTCTAATAATGTTAGCGTTCATGGATGCAAGACACTGATTTAGAACAAGTAGGGTCAGGACCATTTTGTCCAATTACACACGATCCATATATAGACCCTAGTTAGCAATTCGGGGTATGGGTAGTAGTTCGGGATGGCATACGTACGGGAATTATACGGATTCAGATAGGTCGGATTCGGTTAAAAATTCAGTTAACGGTTCGTTGTTCGGACAGTAGTTCAGAACGGCATACGTACGTGCATATTCGTTTAACAAATGTGAGTTCGGCACTTAAAATTCAGCTTACATATATGATAAATTGATAAGTATTATGACCTTATTACGAGACTAATTTTATTTGTATATGATTTATAAGATGAAAAAAAATATTTTAGCATGATTATTTAACAAGAAGTAAACAATTTAATCGCATAAATGTATTATAAAACGAGTTTATAGACTTTTAAACAAAAATCAACACATAAAACACTTGTTAAACAATTACCAATAGGAAATTTTTAACTGAATAATTGTATTTAAATATAAAGTATATACAAAATCAAACAAAAACCAATCAACAGAACTCTGGTCAGAGAGTTACCTATGGGAGTTCTAGTTCGAAATATCATTGATTAAATCAGATTCGGATACGTTTGCAAATCATTCGTGAGTCCATATAATCCCGGAACTAGGTTCGGAGTTCAAATAGTTCGGAAGTATCATTCGGATTCGGATACGTTCGCGAATCATTCGGGAATGATTCACTAACTAGGATATAGACTACATCAGATGTTATTATGTAAAACTACTCCTTGTAGTGTGTTTAAGCGGTTGACATGACTTTCCACGCATTGCCATTTACGTACATACTCCCTCCCTCCGTACCACATATATAGGCGGAGGGACAAATTCTCTTAGATTAAGAAAATTACCTTGAATTCATCATTTTTCATGTTTTTTCTTGTTTTACCCTTTGTCTTATTACTAACACAATTTTCTATGTACAATAAATAAGGGTAGTTGTGAGCAAATGCATCTTGAAAATAGGACTCCGCCTATATAGTGGTACAAAGAAAAATCAAAATTCCGCCTATATAATAGGTAAAAAGGGAGTAGATGTTTACTGATGATACTTGGGAAATGAGATGGTATTTCCTGGGAACATCAAAGTACGTCAACGAGGTACAAGATTTCATCCTGGGAACTATGTTGGAATCGGGAAGGATCATACCCTGTTTTCACGGAGAGAAATTTGAGCTTCATAAGCCGAGTATTAACCTTCGGCACGAATCAAAGGGAGCCTCAAAATAAATGCTTGATCACCCACCTAGATGTCTTCCCAGAATCTTATAGATTTCCCATCTCCAATTTTCAGCTTTTTACAAAGATCAAAGGAGCTGAGAAAAGAGAAAATAACTTTCCAGATAATGCAAAACGGAAGCGTGAATAAAGAATTTTGATAGTAAAGTAGGAAAATAGTTGAGAATCTCAATATTGATTGATAATAATAATGTGTATTCTTACATAGGACTGGTCTCCTATTTAAATAACTCTAATACTCAAACTTGGAACTAAGAAATCCCTAAAATAAATAATATTCTAGAATTAAATACAAAACTAGTCACAAAACACCAAGGTGACCAAACTTGTGGTACAAAAAATCCAGCCATATTATTTTTAATAAATAAAAACCATTTGATTAAAAAGTGACACAAAAACCCCAAGTCAAATAATAATGAGTAAATTTGGTTTTTGTTACTTAAAAAAAACCCAAACATACCCTTTTTACCTTTTCTTCTTCTTCTTTTCTCCATTTTTTCTTTCTTCTTTCTTCCATCTCTATCTCCTTCTCCCCACTACCATCACCACCAGCAGCAAAAATTCCACGAACACCAACATCAACTCCTCTGTCACTACTACCAGCAACACTTACGTCTCCTCCACGAACACCTCCGTATCTTTTTCTTTTATTTTTGTTCAGATCTATCACCAACAGTAGCTCCGCCACCACCAAATCAGTTGCTATGTCCATTCCGTCACCAACACCACCTCTATCTCATCCACGAACACCTCCCCTTCTTCTATTTTTTTGTTCATATTTATCACCCACACTAGCTTCGCCACCACCAAACAGCTGTTATGTCCAGATCCGCCACCACCAACATCTTCGTCTCCTCCATTAACATCATCATCACTACTTCAGCCTCCTCCTTCTATCATCTAAAACCATTAATACCTTCAAATTCGCCACCAACAACACCTCCTCCTTCTCCTTTTATCCTCTACAATCAACACAATACTTGCAGATCCACCCTCATTCAATCCTCTACAACCACCAAAAACACCACCTTCTGATGTATCATCACCAGCAAATGATGATACATCTTCGTCGAAATCAATATTGTGTTGGGGAAATGATAGATTTATGATGAAACCAAAATTGGTTTCATCAAATTCTTCAGATTTTGGCGGTGAAAACAAGAAACTTATGATGAAACCAAATTTGGTTTCATCATAATCTTACCTATTTTCTATCATGAAACCAAAGATTTTAACGATGCGAATTAAGTTTATCATGAAACCAAATTTTGGTTTCACTTAATTTTTGCCTAGTTTATTCGGCCTGACTTGGAAGTCGTCGTGTTTGGTTTCATCATTGAAGTTGTGTTGGTGAAATGACAATATGTGGAAAAATGATGAAACCTAATTTTTGATGGTGAGACACAGGTGGATTATTTATTGTTGAAACTAGTCTTAGTTGAGGAGGTTTCATCGTATTTTTTTTTCATTTTGTTGAATATTGATCTCCATGAAAAACAATTTTTGATGGTGAGACACAGGTGAATTGTTTATTGTTGAAACTAGTCTTAGTTGAGGAGGTAATAGTAGTGGTGGTTGTGTTGATGATGGTTGTGGCGGTGATGGGGACTGTGCAGTTGACGGTGGTGGTAGGTTTCATCTTATTGTGTTTCATTTTTTCTTCGTTCTTCTTTCTCCTTTCTTTTATGATGAAACCAAAATTTGGTTTCATCGTTTTTTCTGTTTGGTTTCATCTAATTTCGGTGAAACCAATTTCGGTTTCATCATTTTTTATGGTGGTGGCGCGGTAGTGGTTGGTGGTGGTCAGCGGCGGTGATTGGTGGTGGCGGCGGCGGGCGGTGGCGGCGGAGGTGGTGGTCGGCGGTGGTGGTTGCGCGGTGGTGGTGTTGCTGGTGGTGGGTTGTTGTTGGTGGTGATAATATAATGAAATTTAAAGGTGAGGTTGATTTTTGTTTTTCTTGGGGTGATTAAAATAGTAGAAGGGTAATATAGACAATTTATGTTAGATGGAGTTTTTGTGAATAATTTGTTTTGGTGGAGTTTTTGTGCATGGATAGTGACACATTTGGGGTTATAACTCGCGACCCGAATTAAATAACTTCAAAAAATAAGATATACCTAAATTAAATTAATTAAACTCTAGAAATATTAATAAAATTATTAATCCTAAATCTAATGGATGTCCTACATTAGGCCCGTCATCTTGAAAAATTCGTATCGAATTAGCAAAGTATCGAAGAACATGTGCTACATCAGGCCCGCCATCTTGAAAAGAAGTCGTCTTCGAGTTCACCAAATATTGTAAACTACCCGCCCAACATATACAATATAACTTCTATAAAATAATAGGTTTGGGACTAAGAAAATTTATTATTTTAAAGAGATATTATATTATCGATAATATAATAAATTATTATTTTATACTTAAACAACATATTATTATTATGAATAGGATAACTACTAGCTTGGAGGTTGAATAATAATTGTAGATCATAAATATAAAATCGACCAATTTTGTTGAGATATTATATTATTAACTAATTGCAATAAGAATAAAACGACTCCAAGTTTCAATCACACTTCAACACTTCTTCTTGCAATACGACAACGTGACTATGAATCTTTTGAGTGCATAACGAATTATTAGAGATGAAATATAACTAGATTTGAACTTTTAAGAAAATCAAATCAACATTGAATCATATTTGGAGAAAATTTAACATGTATGAAATTTATTTTTTATTTTTATAGTAGCATTATTATTTTATATATTATTTGGGACCAATTAATGCTTAAGGGAAACTTATGAAATGTATTATTTTATGATTTTCTCGAATTTATTATTTTAGCACTAAGGGCCGGAGTCGGGACCAGGAAATTTTATTATTTTAAAGAGAATATTATATTATCGAGTATTACTTTAAAGAAGTTATACTGTAATATACTTTGAGTAAGTTGATGATCGTAGAGTTGAACACCATAAAATTGATTTTTGAACACAAAACTTGATGTCGACGTTGTCAACAATTGGAGTAGTAATTATCTCGCAATACTTTTGACTCACGAAAATATTTTCGCATAGCTTTTGATTTTCAAGAACAATGGTATTAGGCGACTCACAAGAAGATGGTGTCTCCGGTGTCTCCGATGTTGATATTGGCGAAACTTCTTCGTCACTATTGGGGTGAATAACTTGTATTTGTTCATAGGAGACAAGACAATTTACATCCACTTCAGCGTTATGAAGTTGAAAAGCATCATTGTAAATAGATCTACGAGCACCATTCTGTTTTAACGCAAAGCAGCCAAATTTGTTGAAATTATCTCAAGTTGACGCTGAGTCGCCGCTTGAGATTCTACAATTTTTCGTTGAGATTTTGCAATATCACGAAATACATGATCAAAATTGAAATTAAACATGATAACAATGCTTAATATCTTGGTTTAATGTGCTTGCTTAGCTAAGATATGATAATGGGCTTGCTGTTGGTAAGGGGAAAACAGACGAAGTGAATGGAATTAAGGGAGAAAAGGTGGTGAAGTGGGGTACTGTATTAATTAAGACAGTGAGTAGGCGATGGAATTAATTAAGTGGGAATTATATAATTGCCCTCAATTTTGACGGGCTACACGACTACCCTTATCCTACAATAAAAATACTCCTCTCCATCCAAAGCCCATCAGGGATCCACTAACGTTTTTCTTCTTTCCATATTTACCCTTTTTCTTTTAACTTTGGTTAGATCGAATCATTTCCTTAAAAAATTAGAATTTCTTTGTTCTTTCTCTCCTTGTCCAGTTCTCCTTCGACCACCACCGGTACCTCTGCACTACCACCACCCAGCTCATGCATTGCACCACCACCACCACGTTCTACGTTAATAACAAAGAGATTTATTAATATCTTTATGTTCTATTTCAACTGATTTGTGCACAGTATTTATTGTTCTTCATCTTCTTATGTTTAAGATTAATTTTCCAGATTTAGAGATCGACAAATTTTATTTTTGGTTTTCGATTTCGTAGTATTATCTCTATTATTGTGTTCGATTTCAACTTCTTATGAATTGTTTTCATCTTTCTAGGTTAAAGATTGAATAATTTTGATGATCTGTTTATGAATCGATTGAATAACTATTTAATATTATCATCAATTGAAGAGAAGAATAACGATTGAATTGAAAGTTTCACTTTATGATTGAAGGTCGTTGACTGGTGTTGGGTGGTGGTGTTTGTGTTGTTTCCATGGTGGTGGTGGAGGAGGATATCAACTATTTGTTCATTTAGTAGATGATAATGATAGTGGTGGTGGTGGCGATGGTTGAGGAGGAAATCAAATTTATGTTTTATTAGTTGATGGTATGGTGGTTCCGGAGGAGAAAAAAGCTAGTGATGATGTACCAACACATCATATCCATGGGGTTGACGCTAATGGAGATGATATTCATCAGGTAAGCATTTAGATTTAGATTTTAATTTAATGATATTTACCAATTTTATGACATTTTTGTGGAGTCTGTTTGTAATCTTGATGTTGTGTTAATACTAGTGGTGGTGGAATGTGTTGTTGCAGAGCTACTGGGATGCTTATTCTACTTTTCAAGAGAATCGGTTCTTTAACTCTCAAAAGCTTGAACTTTGCATTGAAGAGGTAGGGCATTACTAACTTAATTTTCTAGTGTCGTCGTCTATTTTTGTCTTTGTTGTCAATGGTTATGTAGCATTTGGGATGAAAATTCTGTTTGTTACTTTTTGTTTTAGTTGCAAGCATCCAGAGATCCGAGACTACATTGCTTTTCTCGGGGTGAGTTGGTGGATTTATTTTCATCATTTGATATGACCATTTTGGTTGTGCGGGGAACTAGTCGACTTCCCATTAACATTTGAGTTACAAGATATCATGTAGGTTGATTTATGGTTCTACTTCTTAAGTTCAGGGTGCAAAGGAGGCTTTGGCTCTTATTAATTTACTTTGCGTTAGATTTACTCTCTGTTCTAGGTCAACAACAAATATTTGTGTATCAACAATAGAAATTGACCTTAGTTTAGGAAGTCAACAACCAATGTTTTTGTATCAACAATGGAAAAATGGAATCAACAACCAATATTTGTGTATCAACAATAGAAATTGATCTTAGTGTAAGGAGTCAACAACAAATATTTGTGTATCAACAATAGAATTTGACCTTAGTTTAGGGAGTCAACAACCAATGTTTGTCTATCAACAATGGAAAAATGGAATCAACAACCAATATTTGTGTATCAACAATAGAAATTGATCTTTGTGTAAGGAGTCAACAACCGATGTTTGTGTATCAACAATGGAAAAATGTAATCAACAACCAATATTTGTGTATCAACAATAGAAATTGACCTTAGTTTTAGGGAATCAACAACCAATGTTTTGTGTATCAACAATAGAAAAATGGAATCAACAACCAAATTTGACAAATATTTTTGAACTTTTGATTTTTTGGATCAACTTCAATTGTTGACACCTAATATTGGCGGCGGCGGTGGTGGTGGTGGAGTGGTGGTGGCGGTGGTGGAATCTTATTGGTGGTTGTATTTTTAGTAAGTGTTGGTGGTGGTGGTGGAGTGGTGGTGGCGGCGGATTGGTGGTGGCGGTGCTGTTGGTGGTGGTGAAATGAAATAATAGAAAAATCTATTTTTTAATGGATAAGATTTTTAAATGTAAAATAATATTCTAAGTGAGGGTATTAAGGTAATCTATTTTGTAATGGATAAGTTATTTAAATGATAGGGGTATTTGTATTGTTTTATAAGGGTATATTTGTTGGGTGTCAAAACTAGGGGTATTTAATAAATATACCCATTAATTAAAGATGAAAAAAATATCTATGTTGAGATTTCGGATTTCGAAATAAAGGTGGACAGAATTTGGGAAAGGGAAGTATATGACTTGGTGAGAGGAGGGAAATGTATATGTGGATGATGATGGACGAAGCACGAGCTAGTTCGAACAGCGGACGATTTTTTTTTTAATAAACGAAAATAACAAGATAGGGTTTAGAAGAAGAGATGCGGAGATCTCTGTTGAGATTATTAGTCCCACATGGTTGGGTTATTTAAGATCTTGCGGTTTATAATCTATTAGGGCCTCTCCACTCATTGCCAATTGGTTTTGAGTTGGATGCCCTTATTCTAATAATCTCGATAAGTAAAGATGACGAAAGGGTAAAGGAAGTTTAGATGAAAAGAATAAGAGGATAGAAGCCGAAGCTCGTGATGCCACTTAATGCAGAACGGAAGCGTGAATAAAGAATTTTGATAGTAAAGAAATCTCAATATTGATTGATAATAATAATGTGTATTCTTACATAGGACTAGTCTCCTATTTAAATAACTCTAAAACTCAAACTTGGAACATAAGAAATCCCTAAAATAAATAATATTCTAAAATTAAATAACTTCTAAAAATAAGATATACCTAAATTAAATTAATTAAACTCTAGAAATATTAATAAAATTATTAATCATAAATTTAACGGATGTCCTACATCAGGCTCGCCATCTTGAAAAGAATTCGTCTCGAATCGGCAAAATATTGAAAAATATGTGCTACATCACCAGACTTCACACTTGTTTGAAGAATTTGGCTTCTCAGTTTCTCTATCATGCTGTTGAGTGGGTATTTTTGGAACTACCACTTTTCTCCCCAAGGAAAATTTTTGCCACTGCCGAAAGCGCCACCAGCATTTGAAGACTAAAGCCCTATTCATCACCAGCATTATGATAGCACATTCTCTGATAGAGTTAGCTTGTCCGTCTTTATGAGACTATATTTAGTCCACGAAGAATCTAATTTTGCGTTTCTCAATGAATTCCTCCCATTTTTGTAATTTGGCAGCATTGTCTTTAAATGGGAGACCCAAATAATTAGAAGGAAACCCTTCATCGCTGACACAGCTTCTAAATGAGTTGCTCCAGCCACACCAAACAGACTACACTTTTCAAAGTTTCTTCGCCGACCTGCCCGACACCATCTCGAAACCTTAAAGATAGTATCTTATGTAAGACACTCTAGTTGGAACTTGAATCTCATATTTGGAGAGTTTCCATTCAAGAGATTCTTGGGTTGTTTCCCAGAGAACCTAAAATGTTTATCCTCCGAAAAACTAAGCAAGAAAGAACACTGATGTCGTTTTAGTTTTCACAAAAGCATACAGTTTCCAACTACTCGAATTATCGATCGGAAAATGGGTCATTTGTCCAAAAAAATTTAAAATACGGTTCAAATGGACGAGTAAAAACTTTTATGGGTGAATTGGACAAAAAAAAATAGCAAGGATGAAACTGGATTGATCCTGGCTTAAACTTAAAAAATAGCAAGGATGAAACTGGATGCATCCTGTGTAAAATAAAAATAAGAAAAAATATTTGAAAATGTACAGGATGAAACTGGTTACATCCTGCATATTTTTAAATTTTTGTCCATTTAAACAGTATTTAAATCTGACTGTCCTTTTCACCCAGAAAATTTTAATTTTGGTCTTTTTAACCAATTTTGTGATTATCGATATCATGGGCAATCTTTTTCTCCATTCGAAATTTACTTTCAGCACTGCAAATGATGGTAACAAGTTGGAAGGGCACCCGATTTCGGTCTGCCAAATTATAACATGTTTTTATTACTTGGGTAGGTTTGCTGTCTTTCCTAGTAAATTGGTACCATTAGCGGTCGTGGTCAGTTGTTTTTATGTTGGCGGCTTGGCGCAGGTGTTTTGTAGGATAAGCATTGAGATTCGGTTTCGGTATTATAAACGTGAGGCTTGACCCTTCCGTATTCGAAAGATCAAGATGATGTAACCAACTTGAGCAATCTTTCAAGAATTTTCGACATGTGTATTAGTTTACCGATTTTGAGAGTTGACTGTCGAAGACTGAATGTGGTAGAGACACGACAATGATTCTGGCAGAAATGAAATAACTGAATCTTGTCAGAACAAATGAATTTGAGGAAGCTAGACAGCAAAACTAATCAATATGTTTGGTCTGATCATCTTTGTCGGCAGAAAAACCGGCATGATTGACGTCGGAAGAAATTTTCCTTGTACCCAAAAATGCACATGTCATAGTTTGGTTATTCACCTGCTTAGACATGTCTTGATTGGGGTGCAGGTGTTTTGTAGGATAAGCATTGAGCTAAGTTATATTTACTAGTATTGTAGGATTGAGATTCGGTTTAATACACGAGGCTTGACCCTTCCTTATTCGGTTTAATCAAGATCCTTCAGGAATTTTCGACATGTGTACTAGTTGACCGATTTTCAGACTTGACCGCCGAAGACTGAATGTGGTAGCGACACGACAATGATTTTGGCAGAAATGAAATAACTGAATCTTGTCAGAACAGATGAATTCGAGGAAGCTAGGCATCAAGCGCGCAGTTTCTGAACTAATCTGAGTTCATCAAGCAGTTTCAGGGCCGGGCCTGACACAGAAGATGCCCAAAGCAGACACTAAAAGTAGAGGTGTAAAACGTGCCGGCCCGGCACAGCCCGGCACACGAAGTCGCGTGCTTCACGTGCCATGTGCCCGTCTTTGTCTTTGTGCCAATGATTTAAGCGTCTTTGTGCCGTCTTTGTGCTTTACTAGTCAAAAGCTAGGCACAAAGACCGCGGCACATGGGCACAAAGACCTGAATAAACGTGTCGTGTTGTGCCGTGCTGGCACACGTGCTATAAAAAATTTGAAATCACTTAATGTATCATTAAGTCGGACATTATCACAAGAATTTAGTTAAACAACATATCATTTGAAATTATTGCAAGTAAAATTAACAAGTTTATTCAATAAAACAAAATAGCCCATCAAATATAAAATTGGATTATTGTCATGTAAATTAATGTTCTAGTTAAATATAGGTGACGACATTATAACAACGATATTGAAATATATTTTTCAAATATTAAGGTATTATATGTGTTCTAATAAATAAGCCAACATAAAATGTTAAAAACTTGCTAGAATAGTGACTCTTTTGTAAAATATACAAAAAATGTGATGTATTATGCCTTGTTATATGGTGTATTTGTACATGTTATGACGTGCTCTCTTAACGTGTTGTGCTGACTGGGCCACGTGCTTATCCGTGCCGCGTGCTGTGTTGTGCTACTGTGCCAATTAGTCAAACCCAACACGTCCCATTTAACTAACGTGTTGTGCCGTCTTTAAGGCTAAGTCACGTCTTTGGGCCTTTGAAATTGTGCTAAAATTTTAGCGTCTTTGTCTTGTCAGTGTGCTCGTCTTTGTACGACCCAATTTACACCTCTAACTAAAAGTACTGCCCCTCTGCACATTAGACCAAGTCGACACAGTTTGACCACAAGTTCACCTTCTTTATTATTTTCTTCGTAATTCCTGTGTTGCAATGGCGCAGTAGATATACTAGACCATTACCGCATACATATATATGTATAGCTCTTAGTGATGGTAGATGTTAATATAGTTATTAGTCATTTGGGATAGTCAATAGAAATGAAACTACTTGAGTACTTGACCACATCCAAAACGATAGAAATAGAACCACCTGTTTACCATGAGTACGTGCATAAGCAAAATTAAGAAGCTTAATAGCTTGTCAAGTCAACAGGAAAGTGTGTTTCCCCTGGGGTGCAAGTGTGTGACTGGGTGTACTTCCAAAATGAATCTATCTTGTGCCGATTTAATAAAAGTTTAACATGACTGGTAAAAAATCATGAAGGGTAACAAAAACAAAACACTTTGCCATAAAGAAAATGAATGCAGAACTAAAAAAAACGGAAACAGGTTACAAATCGTGAAAAGTCTCTCTTTTCATTTTGGATGCCCTTGTAATCGTTCAATATTACTAGTATTACCTACGAACTAAATTAACAGGCTTTGACTTTGTTTTTCAAAGTCCAACTGTCCGACGTGTTATTGCGTTTAAATTTTTTTTTTGATGCCCCCACAAATCTGCTGCCCAAAGCAGTGGTTTGGTCGCTTTGGCTCAGGGCCGGCCCTGAGCAGTTTTATTCATTCCACGAGCCAACTCCATCACAACTTAGCAAAAAAAAAATGTGTGGTTTGATCATCTATGTCAGCAGACAAGCCGGCATGTGTCATGCCGGAAGAAAGTTTTGTTGTACCCAAAAATGCACATATCATAGTTTGGTCGTTTCCACGCAGTATGTTTTGCATTTGCCTGATTAGTATGCACATTTTAGTTGGGGTTTCAGATGTGAAAATGAAATCAATGTGCGAAGACCACTTGTTTGTTCTTCATTTCAATAAACCTCACTGATAGGAAGAGAGACTTGTTATCTCCCTACCATACGAATAAGAAAAAAAAGAAACTCTCACAATGTAATTAGCGGGATCCTAATTCACAGACCTCTTGGCATGTAAACACATCAAGTGTCCGGCCTGTCATCTTAAAACTAAATGAGTATCATTAGTACTAGGCTAATTTAGTTTCTTCAACTCAACAATCACAACACTGATATTATCTTTACTTCCGTAGTCGAAGGAAATCCTACAACTAACAACCCTTCAATAATTTCTAGACCTAATCATACAAGTCTCCTAATTATCAATATAAATGCTAGAAATATAAATAGACACAAGGATTGTTTACATGGTTCGATCAATGTGATTTACATCCATGGTTCTTCACTATGATTGTTTAGGTTACATGAGTATTATATTTAGAATCTCTCCATTAATGAATTTTTTGTAGAGCTCTAGATCTAGTTTGCAGGAAGAAGATGAACACAAAAGATAAAGTTCCTCTCTCTACAAAGTGTCCCCTAAAATATGTATCTCCCCCTTTCTCTCTCCTGCCTTTCTCTTTACATAGGTGTTTACATAGTGGATGATAGCTCATATTGTCTCATTCCCGTGCTAAGTTCTCTCACGCTCATGCTACATTCTCGCACGTTAAGGAAATGATTGCATCTCGCACACTAACAAATGTATTGTGCGATATTTTACCCCTACAGCTTCCTTTGGCCATAGAAACTTCCGTCAGAAATGCCGCAGCCAGTGCTGCATTACTAGCATGATCTGAAGGTGATGAGGATCCTCTTGCTACTCTACCTTCCAGACATCTCCTTGCTATCTTGTTTGACATCATATCCCATAAACCATCACTAGCCAATATCACAAACTCATCACTTTCGGTTCGTGAAGTTATCGTGACCTCCGGGATGAATGTTACATATGGCTTGAGGTAGCGATCACCCGGGCGAAAGGAAAAATCAAAATTCGTGTTAGCAGCAGCAGATGCGTAGGAAACATCTATGCCGATAATTTGGTAGCTAATTGAGCCGTGGTTTTATTCGAGACTTACTCGGTCTTTATTGATAATTTTTATTGTTTTTTGATTGCATGTTCTTTCTTTCTCTCTTTTGTACTCTGCTCACTGAATAATATCAAAAACATTTCTCAATGAAACTTCACTATGAAACTTTTTTTTATCTGAAAGGGGGAGATGACATAGTATTGCTCAAGTACCTATAGATCTTGAGGTAGCTAGTACACCAAGAACACGAGAACCATCCCAATCGATAACGGTTCCTCCGGCTGCTTCAATTCTCTTCCTCATCTTTCCTGTCGGGCTTGAGTCGCACAAATTATACTTAAAATATTTGAAATATCAAGAAAAACAAAAAACACAGGAAAAAATTACTAAGATTTGCCAAATTTTACGAAGTTCACAGATACCAAGCAAAAACAACATTTCAATTAGAGGTGTAAAACGTGCCGGCCCGGCACAGCCCGGCACACGAAGTCGCGTGCTTCACGTGCCATGTTGTGCCAACGATTTAAACGTGTTGTCTTAGTCTTTGTGCTTTACTAGTCAAAAGCTAGGCACAAACCACGAATAAAGCGATGCTTGCGCGTCTTTGTCTGCGTCTTTGGCACATGTGCTATAAACAATTTGAAATCACTTAATGTATACATTAAGCCTGGACATTATCACAAGAATTTAATTAGACAACATATCATTTGAAATTATTTCAAGTAAAATTAACAAGTTTATTCAATAAAAAGAAATAGCCCATCAAATATAAAATTGGATTATTGTCATGTAAATTAATGTTCTAGTTAAATATAGGTGACGACATTATAACAACGATATTGAAATATATTTTCCAAATATTAAGGTATTATATGTGTTGTTATAAATAAGCCAACATAAAATGTTAAAAGCTAGCTAGAATAGTGACTCTTTTGTGATATACACAAAAAATGTGATGTATTATGCCTTGTTATATGGTGTATTTGTACATGTTATGACGTGCTTTCTTAACGTGTTGGGTCAATTGGGCCACGCGCTTATCCGTCTTAGCGTCTTTGTCTTTGTGCCTCTTGTGCCAATTAGTCAAACCCATTGAGACGTCCCATTTAACTAACGTCTTTGTCCGTCTTTGAGCTAAGTCACGTCTTTGGGCTGGGTTGTGCTCAAATATTAGCGTGCTGTGCTGGGCTGTGCTCGTGCTGGCACAGCCCAATTTACACCTCTAATTTCAATCATGTAGATTTTGCCTTTTTGGCGAAACCCATTAACCCCTATAGTGACCTTGAAAGAAAGTAGCTAGAAAAGTAGTTACCTTGTGGTCTTGGGAAAGTGTGATCGGTGAGCCAGCACGAGATAAAACAACCCTAGAATCACCACAATTAGCAACAATAATCTCGTCTTTACTAATCAAAGCAACCACAGCCGTTGATCCTATTGACTTTATACTTTCATGCTCAACTTCTTTCCCGCTAACTACTTTTTCGTCCATCTTTAGAAAGCAACTCACCATAACATTCTCCCAGTCAATCTTATCAAGATTCGGCGAACCCTGAATCTCATTCACAAGTATCTTATGCAACTGCTCGCTACATAGATTTGCTACAGCTGACCCACCGTGTCCATCAAAAACAGCAAAAAAATCAAAATCATGATCACGTGTAGTTGATGAAGGTAGCAAACCTGGTATTACAGTAACAGCATCTTCCATTTCTCTTCTTCTGCCACACACATACATAGAGCCATGTGATGCTAATATCCCAACCTTCGGTACTGCTGGTACATCGTCTTTCTTAATATGATGATCATGATCATCTTCTATTATTTTGTTTGAGATCATTTCACTTACTACCTCATTACGATAAAGCTCAGAATCCAAATATCATTTTCCTCCTTTTATAGAACTCTCGGAGCCGTTCAGAATACGTAAATGAACTAGTAGAATGAATGACCTGACCTGACCTCTGTCACTAAATTTGATAGAGATTTTTGACGTATTAGGACTTAATAATGTTGGAACCGTAACAATGAAACTGCAAGTGTTACGGTTATATTTTGACGTAAAAGGAAGGCTACGGGTCATATTTTGGGGCACTTGGCAAGTGTTTCTTCCCAAGACCAGTTGCCCTCAGATTCATTTAATCATTGTGAGTGTAAATCAGGGTCTTCACCAGTCCATGATTTAATGTCTTCTGAGTCAAAAGAAAATGTTGAGATCAACTCACTCCGATCTGTCTCGGGTGCGTGTCAATCAGATGGAGGTGTAGTTGGTGGTTCACATTTTTATTTTGGGTCCTTTGCTTTTATTCAGGCTAATTCTGCCCCACAAGAATTATGCCCAAATTTTGAATTTTCAAAGGCTAATACAGATACTTGTGCGACTGACACTGTGTCGATTCAAATAATGTAGCCCGTTGAATGTCAGAATTCATTTAATAATTCTCAGGAGATTGAAATTCAAAAGATGGTGGATTTTCATATCTCCTTTAACAAACAGTTGGGAATTATTTGTGATAACTTGTATTCCCAAAATGTCCGTAAGAATCTTCTTCTAAATCTAAAGAAGTAAATAATGTTCAGGTTTTGTTCGAAAATTTAGATGGGTTGGATACTTATGATTCGGCAGATGAGGAAGATTTTGTTCAAGATACTTTTGTTTTTTCTGGGCAGGTGCAGGCTAATGGATCTTAATATCATGTCTTGGAATATTAGATGCTTGAACGATATCCTTAAAGTTCAGGCAATAAGACAGGCTATTAGGAAAAATAAAGTGTCAATTTGCACTATTCAAGAAACAAAAATGGAAAAGGTAGATGAATCTCTTATAAGATCTTTATGGGGCAGCAACAAATGTGAGTATGCTTACTTACCATCTGAAGGCAACTCTGGAGGAATTATAACTTTGTGCAATGGAGGTGATGTAATTATGGAAGATGTTCTTTTATGAGCTTTTTCTATGTCTATCAAATTCAGAAATACAAAAGATGGTTTCACTTGGATTTTTACTTCAGTGTATGGGGCTTCTGATCCAGCGGATTATTCTCAATTTTGCCTAGAATTAGAATACATTCGTACCATAATGCATGAGCCATGGTGTGTGGGTGGAGATTGGAATGCTATTTTGTGTCAATCTGAGAGGAATAGAGCTGGTGGATCCAAAAGGAATGGAAGGAATTTTAGAAAATTTTTAAATTCTCAGAACTTATTGGATATCCCAATGGCAGGAGGTGGATTTACTTGGACAAATTCACAGAATGCGCCTCTGCTCCAAAGATTAGACAGATTTGTCATGTCAATGGAATGGGAGGATAAATGTCCAGGTTTGCTTCCAACTAGACTCAAAAGACCTATATCTCATCATAACCTATTATTTTATGCTGCAATGGACGTAATTCTTTCAAATCCCCCTTTAGATTTGAGAATTATTACTTATCACACCCAAATTTTTTAGATAATTTAAAACTTTGGTGGAACAATTTGACTTTTATTGGCAAGCCAAGTTACATTCTTGCAAAAATGCTTCAAGGTTTAAAGTTCTTCATCAAAAAATTGGGGTAGGCAAAATTTTGGCTCATTACAGTATGAGGTGGATAGAATAGAAAATTTGATTGATGTAATGGACAACTTAGAAGGGATAAATGGGTTATCGCATGATGAGTTTGCTGAAAGAGAAGATTTCAGAATTCAACACAAGATTGCATCTCTAAATCTTTCTAGAAAATGGCATGCAAGGTCAAAGGTCAATGGCTAATGGATGGTGAAAGAAATTAAAAATAAAATTCACAAAAATGCTTCATGCAGATTTAGAACTAATGACATTACTTCTTTGATCATAAATGAAACTATGTGTCATGATAGAGATTCTATAAATGCTGAAGCAAAGAGATTTTATACTGAGTTATTCACTAAAGAATTTCCTCTAAGACCAACTTTTGATGACTTGTTACTTCCTTCTTTAATTGTGCAACACAGCATTATCCTGGAGAGACCATTTTCTGAAGATGAAATCAGCAATGTGATTAAATGCTTTTGTTTAAACAAGTCTCCAGGTCATGATGGGTACACAATGGAATTTTTTAAAGCTACTTGGGATATCATTAAGCCTGAGTTAATGAATGTTTTTAATGAATTTCATTCTACTGGCACCTTGGATTGGAGACTCAACTGCACTAATATAATTCTTCTTCCAAAATGTGAGGGTGCAGTTTCCATGCACAACTTCAGAACCATTAGTCTTATAGGAGGCATTTACAAAATTATTTCAAAATGTCTTGCTGACAGGATGAAAGTTGTAATGCCATCTATAATTTCTAAATTTCAAGGAGATTTTGTTGATAAGAGACAGATCATAGATGGAATTTTAATTGCTTCTGAATTGATTGATGCAAGAGAAAGGTCTAATTCTCCTGGTTTAGTGGTTAAAGTGGATCTGCAAAAAGCTTTTGATAATATAAATTGGAGTTGTTTAAATTACACAATGGCAAGATTTGGAGGTACAATACTGAGAAGAAAGCTTTCTGGAGATCAATCATTCACCAGAAATTTGGTGGTTCTTTTGATGCTCTTTTTCCTAATGATACAAATATTTCTGTAGGAAAAGTCTTATGGGCATGCATTCTAAAATCTAAAAAGGTAATCCAACAACACTCTACAGTTCATTTTCAGAGTGGAAATAGGTGCTCTTTTTGGAATGATGTGTGGATAGGAGAAAACTCTCTGGCTAGTTTATATCCTTCACTATACAAGATTTCTAGAAAAAAACTTGCTTCAATAAGAGATATGGTCAAATATACTGATGTTGATGGTGGATTTTAAACAAAGGGTAAAATCGTAAAACCCCAAATAACCTAATGTCACCGGTGACACATTTATTAGAACATTTAATGCATGGAGTCAGTAATTAATAGGGGGTATTTTTACAAATTAGGGTTACAACGAACAAAACCCTAATTCCCCTCTGTGCCAATGGCAAATCATGCCAGCCACACCTAGCCCAAGCTAGCCGCACCTCTGTGGCAATGGCAAATCCTGCCAACCACACCAAACGCGCCAAAGCATGCCAACCATGCTAGCCGCACCCTTGTGCCAATGGCAAATCATGTCAGCCACACCAAACGCGCCAAATCATGCCAACCATGCTAGCCGCACCTCTGTGCCAATGGAAAATCATGCCAGACACACCAAACGTGCCAAAGCATGCCAACCATGCTAGCTGCACCCCTGTGTCAATGGAAAATCATGCCAGCCACACCAAACGCGCCAAAGCATGCCAACCATGCTAGCCGCACCTTTGTGCCAATGGCAAATCATGCCAGCCACACCAAACGCGCCAAAGCATGCCAACCATGCTAGTCGCACCTCCGTGCCAATGGCAAATCATGCCAGCCACACCTAGCCCAAGCTAGCCGCGCCATGCCAAACGCACTCTGCCTTGGCCCTAGCTATGCTAGTCACACCAAGCGCGCCAAAGCATGCCAACCATGCTAGCCGCACCTCCGTGCCAATGGCAAATCATGCCAGCCACACCTATCCCAAGATAGCCGCGCCATGCCAAACACACTCTGCCATGGCCCTAGCTACGCTGGTCATGCCACGCCAAGCCAAACACCCTTACCTTGGCCCTAGCCACGCCATGCCAAAGTAGCGCCCGCGCCTAGGCTTGCAAACCGTGCAACCAGGCTAAATTGGCCACGCATGCCATTGGCACATGCCAACACGCATCGCTGGTAGCTTTCTTACCAAACCGTGGCCCTAATGGCCGAGCATTCCATTGGCACATGCCAACACGCTCGCTGGTAGATTTTCTCACCAAGGCGTGGCCTTAATGGCCGAGCATGCCATTGGCACATGCCAACACGCTCGCTGGTAGCTTTTCTCACCAAGGCGTGGCCCTAATGGCCGAGCATGCCATTGGCATATGCCAACACGCTCGCTGGTAGCTTTTCTAACCAAGGCGTGGCCCTAATGGCCGAGCATGCCATTGGCATATGCCAATACACTCGCTGGTAGCTTTTCTCACCAGGGCGTGGCCCTAATAGCCGAGCATGCCATTGGCACATGCCAATACGCTCGCTGGTAGCTTTTCTCACCAGGGCGTGGCCCTAATGGCCGAGCATGCCGTTGGCACATGCCAACACGCATCGCTAGTAGCTTTTCTTACCAGGTCGTGATCCAAATTGGCCACGCATGCCATTGGCACATGCCAAACACGCACGCTGGTAGCCCAACTTGCAAGCCATGCAACCTAGGCCAACTTGGCCGTACACGCCATTGCCACATGCCAAAACCCACGCTGGTAGCCTAACTTGCAAACCGTGCAACCTACCGCCAAGGCATTCCGCACATGCCACACACGCCACTAGCAGCTCTAGCATTGCCACTTACACTCAACATACAACCTACCACCAAGGCATTCCTAACATTCCATTGGCACATGCCACACACGCCACTAGCAGCTCTGGCATTGCCACTTGCGCTCGAGGTGCAACCCGCAACAAAGGCATTCCGCACATGCCATTGACACATGCCACACGCGCCCTAGCAGCGCCACTTGCACTCAAGGTGCAACCAACACTCGAGACATCAACACAAACTGGGGGATGCTTCTAGGGTCTTGGTTTGGCGGTCACATAATGCAACGTACACTACGCTCACATTAAGAAAGCGTGAATAGGAATAAAGCGGTCAAAGAAATGAGGAAATAATGGTGAAAACGTTTTCACCCATAAAAACGTTGCGGTTACCACCTCCTCCCATTATTTCACCCTTTACTCTCTTCCTTCATGAGGACAGGGTACGTTTCAATCTCGACTTGTATAAATAAGTCTTACCTATTTCCACCAGACAACAAGTCTCGGTCAGGAGAAAAATACAACACTCTCAGAAAAGGAAACTTTGCAAGCTCTCCAAAAAGCTTTCATCTCTTGCAAGCTTCCTAAGCTTTCACTTTCTGATACAAGTCGAGGCACTACTCTCCAAGAATTATTCTGGTCTCAACACCTTTCTTTGCTTCCCTCTCCAAATCAACCCCTTTTCCTCCACTTTGTGACCAAAGCAAGTACGGAATGGCCATTTCTTGGTTTAGGCCGGACTTATCTGTTGATCTCTCGAATCTAGAAAGTGCTCACGTGCAACACATTTGTTTAGGGTTTAAACCAGTTTCTCACTCACCTACCGAATTTACCAAAATCGGCGGAAACAATTTTTACCCATAAACAATTGGCGACCACAGCGGGAGGATTGATCTATCGCCTACAATGTCGGACTGTTGATCTCGTTATTCGACCCAGATGTCAAGATGGTAGGGGAAGGCGACTCAATCCGACTTAACTGCCACACAACCCGGTTATTAGTTGTAAAAACTACACCAGAAAACTGGGGACTCGCTGAAGATGCTACCAGCGATTGGGGACTTGCTGGCGATGCTAACAACAAAGCCGCCTTTAACTGGGGACTCGCTGAAGATGCTACCAACGATTGGGGACTTGCTGGTGATTCTACCAGCAAAGCCGCCTTTTACATGGAGAGGGGCGTGTTCGCAAAAACCTATGAAGTGAGTAAATTTAGACTGGGAAAGATATATGATCTGTTTTTAGGTTCTTAATAAAACCTTCATACTACTCGTCTTGTGCCTATTGCTAGCACACACTTTCATAAAAGCAATATTCCTTTCACAAAACATAATCGAGTTATATTATCAAAACCATTCATCCCGTAAATAATCCAATATCCTCAAAAGCTACTACTGTCTATCAAAAGCCGGTCGAACTTTGAACCGGACATCCGATATGTTTTTCAAAAAAAAAAAAAAGAAGAAACCTAAATGAAAGTTTAACGAGAGAAACATTCAAGGAAAATCATCCAACAAAGGTCTGCTCTTCTTGGAGAAAGTCAACTTTGCATCTTTCAAGAGCCGCTCTCTTCATAATCAACATCTTGGAAAGATTTTGAGTTCTACCTCATGTCGTGCAATCTCCTCTGCGAGAAAGGCTTTCATTGCTGCATCTTTCGACTTGGATCTCGGCAAGGCCTTCTACAAACCATGAAGCATTGAACTCCTTTTCTATACTCACGTCGCGATGGTGCTCCCAGTCGGCAATAACGTCTTCAGAAACGGTGTGACCAGTCACCTCACGCATGTTCTCGATGGAAGATAAAGCCTCTTCCACACGCTTTAACCAAGTAGCGGTCGACTAGTGATATTCTTGGTTGTGGCCATATGTCCATACTTCTCCCGCATTCGTGTACAACGCCTCATACTTAGCCAGACCATTAAACCGCCAACCAAAGACATGACCTGGATAAGGAACCAAGTACGGGATCGAAAATGGCACACCGTAACTGGCCTCACGACTACCAAGGTTCTTTTTCCATGTATACGGCAGCAACCATCGGGAATCATCCACCGTTTGAACCACATCTGTGCCCGACAATTGGCTAACTCCCATCTCCAAGTCATCTGTGGTGGTCACCAAAGGCAAGTTTTCGTGTGGCTCCACGCCAGAATCGTCCTCCGAACCGGATTCTTCCTGCGAACGTGAGTTAGACATTTTTCAAAATAAGAAACGGAAGAAGAAAGAAAAGAAAGCGAAACTCACCAACCACTTCCCTAAAAAAGAACAGTCTTGTCGGAGGAATCACTCTCACTTGTCGAACTTTCTTCTTTCTCGACTCATCACCGCTATGAGAAGGCTCGGTGCCACCGGAATTCTTCGAAGAAATTGTCGTCTCCACAACGCGTGCAAGGGCAACGAAAGCATTAACACTACCGGGTTCTGGAAGAAACAAGACACATGCTTTAAGCGAGAAATTCACGTGTTTTGGGACAAACCAACAAGGAGGCGAGACATACCGCTATTGGAACAAGCTGAAAGACACGAGAGTGCAGGAGGATCTTTTGAAACATAGGAACCCGGGCCACGACGATTCTTCGTTCTCTGTTCCTTTGCACAGGGACTTTCAGAGTTGCCGAGCAACTTTCAGCTGGGATCTCTCAACATTCGATACTTCTTCAAAACTGCTGGGGAAGGTTTACAACGAACATTCTCCACCATGTTATTTACAAAATCTTGGATCATAATGAACTTATCGTACTAGAATTCATTATAGCCAAAAGTCGTCGAAGTTACTCTTCCCGTTTGAAAGAAGGGAAGGCGGATACCCGTATCAAGGGCACTGGCATTGAGGGCGGCACACAATGAATCCTAAGGAACCACCAGCTGGTAAGCAAGAGGCACCCCTTGATCGAAACTCATGTGACGAAAGCAAAGACGGTCAATATTGTAAGCAGCTATTCGGAAAGACCCCATGAAGAAAGACGGCATATAGACGGACATACAGCTTTGAATAAACAAGTTTTCACCAACACTCAAGTTGCCGTCAGAAGACAAAGACATGATCGGAGCAGAAGCAAAGATGTCAATTTGAGTCACCGACTTATAGACCGTCTCCCATGGGAGAAAACTGATTTCATGCGACTTATCGAGAAGACTAACCAAGCTCATGCCAACTCTTGGGCGCTTTGTTCACCCATCGAAGAATTCCCGAGCCGCCCCAACTCGCGGGAATCGAAGGCAACGGTTTTGGAGCATACTTATCAAAGTGCTCCCATAACCGAGGCTTACAGAAAAACAACGTGCACATATGAATCCACTTTCATGAAACCATTCAAAACTCGCATGTTCGCAACTAGGTGATCCATATGCACATACGGGGAACCAAGGAATAGCTTGCCAATGGGAAGAACTTCACCTTTTGCTAACTTCACAAGAATCTCTAGCAACTCGGTCTTATTTCCTTCTTGCCGAAATCATCATCAAAAATGTCTCTAGACAACGAGAGAGAGCCAAAATGCTTGCAACATGAAGATCAATGCTTTGTTTAGGTTCCACTGTTCGGAAACCGTTGAGATATCCACCAGTCAGTAAAAAGCACCTTTCATCCTCTTTCCGGACAGAATCCTTCGACTTCGAGTTGAGTCTTTTCGAGCGAAATCTCCCAACTTAGTGGCAAGGTCATCCGCATCTTCTCTCACCTTCGGACAATCGTACATTAAGATTCCCTAGGTTCTGGAAGATTCAACAAGAGAACCACACTCTCCAAGGAGAAATTTATTTCACCCCATCTACATATGATCGTATGGGTGTCCGAAACCATCACGAAATGAAGGCAACCAAGCCCGGGATATCCTTCCTAATCTGGAGATTTACTAAAGCTCTAACAAAAGATCAATAATCAAGCTCGAGTCAAGTTGGTATTTATGTGCTCCTTACTCACCATGAACTCAACCCATATCCTGAAATCAATGTTGGAAGAAGAATATACCCCTTTATGAAGAAAGAACCGTATGGTGTTCTCTGGGCGAACCGAACGTGTCTTCTTTCATCTTCACCACCTAGTTAACAAAATTGGCCACGAAACCTCGGGTGATTCTTCCGAGCGAGGGCGATGGGTTTAGCAAAGAACATCCTTCGATGAGGCTAAATTTTGTTCAGGTAACATCTTGTCGGATTTCTTCATAACAATTTAGTAATAAGATTTGGAAAACAAATAAAAAAGATTTGGCACACGGAGAAAGACGAAATTATCTCCCTGACACATAACCGCACCCAACGAAAGGAAAACCTGGAAAACAAATAAAAAAAGAGGGTGTATTCTCTCAGGTTCAATCTTTGCTGCAGATTTTCTTGATTCAAAATTATATACGCAGATTTTCTACGGGCTCGAATGCGTCTATGGTATCCTTCTTCGGGTTTAAAATTATATATGGAGCATTTTTCTACGGGTTTAAAACTGCACGCGCAGTATTTTCTTCAGGTCCGAAATTCATATATGCAATATTTCCTATGGGTTCGAAGTCATATGAAGCACATATAAAGTATTTTCTACGGGTTCGAAAATGCACACGCAGATCTTCTTGAGTTCAAAATTATATACGAGATTTTATACGGAGCTCAGTGCGTCAGGTATCCTTCTTCGGGTTCAAAACTATATACGCAGTATTTTCTACGAGCTCGAATGCATCTATGGTATCCTTCTTGGGTTCAAAATTATATATGGAGCATTTTTCTCGGTTCAATCATATATGCGAGATTTCCCTTGGGTGCATATATACAATATTTTCTACAAGAAACACGCCAAGAAATCATATGCGCAATATCATTGCAAGGATTATAAAAGAAAAACGCCCACTTTTAGGGTTTGCACCTACATGAAAAGGGAAACAAGAGAAGTATTGGAAGACATACCTGGAAGCCGGTTTTTCTTTGTGACTCTACCGTTAGTATGAAAAGATGAAAGAACAAAGATGAGAGAAAGGGATTTTATATATATGGGCGTGGAGATTCTGAAATAGGGAAGGATTTCCCTATACCAAAAATCGTGCATATAAGGAACGGGCCCACCAATTGCGCCCAACTTCCCAACGTCGCCCAAGTTGCACTGGTCCCACCAATTGCGCCCAACATCCCAACGTCGCCGTAGTTGCACCGGTCCCACCAATTGTGCCCAACATCCCAACGTCGCCCAAATTGCACCGGTCTCACCAATTGCGCCCAATTTCCCAACGACCGCCCAAGTCACGCCAGCTAGCACGATCAGCTTCCCACTTTGCGCCGGTCCCGCCAGCTAGCACGCTCGGTTCCCAACTCGCGTCAACTTCTCAATGCCGCCTGACTTCCCCGTCTCTCAATGATGCGACTTCCCACCAGCGCCTCCGATTTGTGCAAAATCGCGAGGCAAGGATTCCAAATCCTATTTATAAAAAGTTGAGACAAGCCTCCTCAATTCTCTTTACGATTTGGTCATAGTTTGTCACCATCTTATGTTTACCTCGCAACAAAGCTCCTTGCCCGAGCTAAGCGGGGACTTAATGTTGATGGTGGATTTTAAACAAAGGGAAAAATAGTAAAACCCCAAATAACCAAATGTCACCTGGACACATTTATTAGAACATTTTAATGCATGTAGTCAGTAATTAATAGGGGGTATTTTTTCAAATTAGGGTTACAACGAACAAAACCCTAATTCCCCTCCGTGCCAATGGCAAATCATGCCAGCGACACTTAGCCCAAGCTAGCCGCACCTCTGTGCCAATGGAATGCAGCCACACCAAACGCGCCAAAGCATGCCAACCATGCTAGCCACAACCCTGTGCCAATGACAAATCATGCCAGCCATACCAAACACGCCAAAGCATGCCAACCATGCTAGCCGCACCTCTGTGCCAATGGCAAATCATTCCAGCCACACCAAACGCGCCAAAGCATGCCAACCATGCTATCCGCACCCCTGTGCCAATGGCAAATCATGCCAAAATACACCAACGCGCCAAAGCATGCCAACCATGCTAGCCGTACCTCTGTGCCAATGACAAATAATGCCAGCCACACCAAACGCGCCAAAGCATGCCAAGCGCGCTTGTCACACCAAGCGCGCCAAAGCATGCCAACCATGCTAGCCGCACCTCCGTGCCAATGACAAATCATGCCAGCCACACCTAGCCGAAGCTAGTCGCGCCATGCCAAACGCACTCGCCTTTGGCCCTAGCTACGCCGGGGTCACGCCACGCCAAGCCAAACACCCTTACCTTGGCCCTAGCCACGCCATGCCAAAATAGCGCCCGCGCCTAGGCTTGCAAACTGCAACCTAGGCCAAATTGGCCACGCATGCCATTTGCACATGCCAACACGCATCAGCCGGTAGATTTTCTTCTTACCAAACCGTAGCCCTAATGGCCGAGCATGCCATTGGCACATGCCAACACGCCACGTAGCTTTTCTCACCAAGGCGTGGCCCTAATGGCCGAGCATGCCATTGGCACATGCCAACACGCTCGGCGATAGCTTTTCTCACCAAGGCGTGGCCTCTAATGGCCGAGCATGCCATTGGCATATGCCAACACGCTCGATGGTAGCTTTTCTCACCAAGGCGTGGCCCTAATGGCCGAGCATGCCATTGGCACATGCCAACACGCTCGCTGGTAGCTTTTCTCACTAGGGCGTGGCCCTAATGGCCGAGCATGCCATTGGCACATACCAACACGCTCGCTGGTAGCTTTTCTCACAAAGGCGTGGCCCAAATGGCCGAGCATGCCATTGGCACATGCCAACACGCTCACGGTAGCTTTTCTCACTGTGCGTGGGCCCTAATGGCCGAAAGCATGCCATTGGCACATGCCAACACGCATCGGGCCGGTAGCTTTTCTTACCGTATCGTGATCCAAATTGCCACGCATGCCATTGGCACATGCCAAACACGCATACGCTAGTAGCCCAACTTGCAAGTCAGGCAACCTAGGCCAAATTGGCCGTACGCGCCATTGGCACATGCCAAAACCCACGCTGGTAGCCTAACTTGCAAACCGTGCAACCTACCGCCAAGGCATTCCACACATGCCATTAGCACATGCCACACACGCCACTAGCAGCTCTAGCATTGCCACATACACTCAACGTACAACCTACCACCAAGGCATTCCACACATGCCATTGACACATGCCACACACGCTACTAGCAGATCTGGCATTGCCACTTGCGCTCGAGGTGCATCCCGCAACAAAGGCATTCCGCACATGCCACACGCGCCCCTAGCAGCACCACTTGCACTCAAGCTGCAACCAACACTCGAGACATCAACACAAACTGGGGATGCTTTCCATGGTCTTGGTTTGGCGTCACAAGATGCGGCGTACATCACTCACATTAAGAAAGCGTGAATAGGAATAAAGCGGTCAAATAAATGAGGAAATAATGGTGAAAACGTTTTCACCCATAAACACTTTGCGGTTACCACCTCTCTCCCATTATTTCACCCTTTACTCTCTTCCTTCATGAGGCCGAGTCACGTTTCAATCTCGACTTGTATAAATAGGTCTTACCTATTTCCACCCGGACAACAAGTCTCGGTCAGGAGAAAAATACAACACTCTCGAGAAAGGAAACTTTGCAAGCTCTCCAAAAGCTTTCATCTCTTGCAAGCTTCCTAAGCTTTCACTTTCTTATACAAGTCGAGGCACTCTTCTCCCAGAATTATTCTGGTCTCAACACCTTTCTTGGCTTCCCTCCCCAAATCAATCCTTGTCCTCCACTTTGTGACCGAAGAAAGTTTGGAACGGCCATTTCTTGGTTTAGGCCGGACTTGTACAGATTGATCTCTCGAATCTAGAAAGTGCTCACGTGCAGCACATTTGTTTAGAGTTTAAACCAGTTTCTCACTCACCTACCGAATTTACCAAAATCGGCGGAAACGATTTTTACCCATAAACAACTGATAACAGTGCTTGGGATTTCAATTTTACAATAATTCTAAAGGAGTATGAAGTAATAATGGTAGCTGATTTCTTGAATCAAATTGATGCTCCTACTCTAGGCCGATTAAGAGATGATTTCCTTTCTTGGAATTCGGGTAACACCTTCTCAAGTCAAATCTTGCTATGATGCTATGGAAGTTCTGCGGGTTTTAAGATTTCCATACAAAAGTCTCAGGGAATCCAAGAGTTCCACAAAAAGTCATTTTTTTCACAGAACTTATGTTACAATGCTGCTCCAACTTTAGACTCTTTGCACAACTCTATTGTTATAAATGGATGCATTATGTGCAAGAAGGCCGAGTCAAACTCTCACTTTGTTTACACTTGTGATGAGACAAGAAAACTTTTGGAATTTCTTTTCAACAGTTTCAAGTTGGTTTGGGTCTTTGGGGAAGATGTAAAAGCAACAATGTGGGAGTGGAACAAAAAGAAAGGTAATACCATGAAGAATAAATTGTGGAGCATGATACCTTTTGCCATTTGGTGGGTAATTTGGAATGAGAGAAATGGAAGACTCTTTCAAGGAAAATATAAGAACTCCAATCAACTTTTGTGTGAAGTAAAGTGTTTCTTGTTCAAGTCGGTCTTTGGGTACAAAGATATTTCAAAATATCTCTTTAAACAGTTTGCTTTACAATTGGGATGGAGTGATGGGTTTAGCTTAATTAGCTAATGTTTATTTTTTTTCATTTTGGTTTCCCTGTTTTTGCTTAGTTACATTGTAACTCTCTGTACTCTGCCATGAATACCACTTCTTTGTGGTATACATGTTTCTTTTAATACATCTTTCCCTTCCTGAGTAAAAAAAAAAAACTGCAAACATTAGATGAATCTGGTTGTACTGAAAATAATCAACTAATTGAAAACCGAAACTAGACACACGAGGGAAGAGCCACCTGCTCAGCAAATTGTCCTTAACACATTAGTCTGAGGGTACTCTTCAAGAACGAGAGATGTTATACTCCATCAGCAGAGATGTGTCCAAGATACAACTGCCCGATATAGACTGTATAAGCACAATACAATCTACCCTACTTTGAACTCAGCATCAAGGATTAGGAAGGAAGATAAGCAACCACTGTTGCGAAAAACCAAAGTGAGAAGATGGAGAAACGAAGAAGAAAACGTAGACGTTTCTAGCACACACTAAAAAGAGAAATTCGATTTTGTATTTATAAGACAAAGTTGCTTCTAAATCAAGCTAGGTTCTGGTTTCCTTATAAAACACGTTTTATTTCTTGTAAAACAAATCAAAACCAAAAAGGAATTCTCCCGTAAATAATATACTGAATTAAATATTTTTGGAATTAATTTCTTAAAGAAAAACTTGCTAAAAATAAATTCAAGTAGACACAAGACTTGGTGCATGGCATCTCGCATGGGTTGGGGCATTTTTTTTGTGCCCCACCCGTTCCACCCTCGTTTGTCAATATATCCATAAGACAATGGTTATATAGTGTAATTCCTCTTTAGTTTTCCACAATGTGGGACTAAAGGATCATTTCATTCACTCATAAAATGAGTAACAGGGGGTTAGTTAATTGGGATTAGTGGAGATATTCAGAGACTTTTTATGCAAGAGATTTTGGGTGACTCTCCGCGAGTTTAGAGATTTTGGGTGACTCTCCGCGAGACTCTCTGAATGATTTTCAAGGAATTATGGTGATTTATCGGGACAATAAAACATATATAAATTTCATCTTACACACATGAGACAAACAATATATTTATTTATTTTATAAAACGAATATATGAATATTTCAATGAAAATGTATTAGTCCATGCATGGCTAACATAAACTGTAACCATTTTGCCAATGAAATCAAAATGAGACGAATATGAGGGATTTGGATCTCTAGTAAACTTATTGGGTTTTGGAAGACAACAAGAGATTTTAGAAGTCTCTATTGACTAACAAGAGATTTTAGAAGTCTCTAAAATTCTTTCAATATCTCCACAAATCTCAATTGACTAACCCCCAGTAAGTATCCTTTGACTCTTAGGTCATTAGATCAAACCACACCTAGAACAAAAATTCTTTTAATTAAAACTTATTTTCTCCGACAAATAAAAGGTGAAATTCCGCGTCCCACAAAGTCCTCAGCAAAACCAAACAGGAATATATGAGTAAAATACCGCCTATGTTCTGAAATACATATTTGCATAATCAATGCGAAGAATTTTTTTTTTTTTTTTTGGAGTAGTAGGCTAACAGTGTGTTTCAAATATTAACGGGTCAAGTGTACTCGTCGTTGATGGAAATCTTCCATCAACGGGACTCTAACAGGACTCATCGACCAAAAGCATTGTAAAAAGTCTACTTTGGGGATAACAAGGAAAATGATAAACTTACCGACAGCTTATATGCGGGATACTTTGGGGATAACAAGGAAAATGATAAACTTTCCATTGAATCCATATAACGAAACAAAGATTTGAATCATTTGATTATCAAATGTGATTGATGTTCGTAGAACTTTTCGTGGTACCTTAATAATGTACTTGTCAAAGTTTGCTCTTTTCCATGTAATTTGTTTTGCATGAATTGGCAGAAGCTTGTAAAATTTAGCGGCAATGCATTTCTTTTGCAGCAGATTTGGTAGACTACCTACATTGGCAGTACACCAAATTTAGTAGGAGTTTTTCAAGTTTTGGAAGGGGCGAAATTCATATAGCCCAACTGCCTGTACCAAATAGGAGATATTACAACTTCCTCTTAGTTTCATCGTACATAAAAGGACCAAACTAATGTAGTCACTCTAGAATGGCGCTCACTATCCTGAAGGCTTGAAATGCATCAATTTTTAGTGCAAAGTACATCTGGGACAATGTAAGAATATTTCTGCATAGAAATATCTTGTTGGGCCATATGATATCTTTGGTTAATTTAGAATATGGCTAAACATGTTGGTTACAAATATTGGGGTCCTTTCATATTCCCTCTTCCTTGATGGATTTGTCGAGATTAAATGAAAAATCTAAATCCTATGAACCTTGGTCCTCCTTCTACCTATAAAAGGAACTCTATAACCATCAGAATTGGGTTCATGAATTTTTTATTATTTCATTACACAAAAGGTCAAGAAGGAGAAACTAAGAGTTTCTCAAGGTGTTTCATTTCTGGGTCTTCTTCTTGGACATCTTGGATTCAACTAAAATGGCATCAGGTATCCTTCCTAACACAACTATGCTCATGATGTGATTATCATGTTTGTTCAAAGATCCTTTAAATATAAATATAATTTCTTATATTTGGCATCTAGAGCCTGGTTTAGAACTCCATGATTTTCCTTGATGATTGTATGCAAATGTTGTGATGATTTGAATCCATCACCATGTCTCTGTTTTTGATTTCTAATAATCATGTTTATGTTTATATACCATGAATCTCTAAGATATAATGAAAATATTATCATATGAATAATGATTTATATATCTTTGTTTTGTACGGTCTCTTGAAATGGAAATACACATTCATATGTATGCTTCATGACATGTATGATTGATTTGTGGTGTTTGACTTATTTGACAAATAACATGATTTTGTGTGATCTCAAGTTAACATGATTCAATATGATGATATGATGTGATTTGTTTAAGATCAATAACATGTTCTATTTGATTCATGTGTAAAATCAAAACACCGTTTTGATAGTCATAACATATGCTAGGAGGGTTAAAACGAAGATTCATTGTGAAATTTAATTTTCATTTTTCGATTCAAGAACGTATGGGCTCACCGTAATGTTAAGTAAAATTTTTTTTTTTTTTTTTTTGGGCGTGGCCCACATAGGGTTAAACAAGATTGTTTTTCGAGGTCGGACATGATGTTCTGTCGACCATGAAGAAAATTTTTGGAAGTGTCTGTTTGACTTCCACTTATTAATTAATAATAAAACTTGGGCTATTAATTTTTGAAACGCTTATTATTAATTTTTGAAACGCCTATCATTAATTTTTTGAAATGTTTATTATTAATTTTTGAAACGTCTATTATTAATTTTGAAACGCCTATCATTAATTTTTGAAACGCTTATTATTAATTTTTGAAAATTTGAAGTGTCCCTTTGACTTCCACATGTTGACTTTGACCGCTTGACCATTGACTTTGAATGCTTGCTTTTGGTTGCAAATGTGATCTAATGTGTACATGTTTATCATATAACCTTCATGAATAGAACCTATTTATAGTTAAAACCAAATTATATGAAGCCTAAGAATTATGAAGTGGTTTTACTTACTAAGAAAAATGAACTAGTTAATATGCTACCGCTTATTGATATAATGCACAATTTAAGCTGATTTTCTATCGAATGATTTTATAATGAAACCATTTTTCACACTATTAGATTTGAGTGTGCATTATGATATGGTTTGTGTGCTTGTGCGTTATGGCATGGTTTCTCTCACATTATTGTTTTTTCTTTAAATTTTATGAGATTATACTTGAAATTATTATGGGACTCTTTAGTTATCACCACATTGATGCTAGAGTGTTATATCTCAATATAATCATAATATTATTATAAGCATGTATTTTCAAAGTAAAGTGTAGGTTTTGTAGTTATTATGGCATTATTTGAGTTGTTTGGCTATCACCACAGCCGATGTCAAATAATTTTTCCAATCATAATCATTATCATGTCAAGTGCTTATAATATCGTTTTGCTTAAATGTATTAGAACAACAATTACCTGTGGGTAATTGTAGTTCACATGTTTAAGATAATAATGAAGTGTACAATATCTGATCATACATTATGGTAATTAAAAAATCGGCACATGATTTTAAGTTATTTCTTAAAATTGCATAAAATAACATTTACATAAATTAACTCATTATCGAGTTGAGTAACCTATTACGATTTTTTGATATTTTCATGAATATTTTTATTATGTTGGCAAAACTTATTGCATCCTCTATGGAAATTGAGGTTTTATTTTTTGATAAATTTCTCCATATTTGTGAAAATGATATTCATTGAGTATTTAACACCTTTCATATTAATTCTCCTATATTCGTTATTTATCATGATCTTTAAGCTTGTATCAGATTTAAATGAGTGATGCATCAAAGTATTTCCTTCAACGAAATTTCATTATTAAATTATAATTATAATCTTGCTTAATGCTCAATTCTGGTTTAAAGTTCAATGCGTTTGGATATTTTTCAATTAAAGAGAGTTGATATTTCGGGTTACTCATAATTGTTTATAATCGACTAAATTTTTGATCAGATCAAGTATGTACATATCATTGAATGGGACCACGCGATGTCACAAGAAAAGTTATAGTGTGATATTTGCATTTGTACATGTTTGCGGGATTGTTTAATTATCACCACAGTGATACTAAACTCTTATCTTGTAAGTGTTGTATATTTTGAGTCCTTTCAGTTTGATTTAACGATTAGAACAATGCTGCTCACAAGTAGTTTTGGTTCACAAATTTAAAAAAGCATTAAGGTTATCTAAATGTTTCATATACATGTGAAATAATATCCACCACAGGTGACTACAACTCACATTATATTATTTTCAAAATATTTAGAATTATTGGAGTTTGTTAATACATTTTAGGACGTGGAGTTGCCCACGAGTGATTCTAGTTGTGGTATTGAACAAACATAATGTTGTGTGTATGATAAGGTAAAATATTTACTAATGTTTTTCATGTCTCACATTGTTCCTTGATAAGGTTTTACCCACAGGAGAATCTTATTGAAGGTATGAAACTATTGTAAGCTTAATTGTCATTTATCTCTAATAAATTTTAGCTTTTGTTCTTATTAATTGTTGATTATGATTATTTTGTAGACTTTTAATGGTCCATTTTTTGGAAGATAAAATTGTTTATCACCTGATGATTTTTCGCTGATTCTTTGTACATTTATCAATTGCATTACTTAATCTCAATCCGTGGATGTTTTCTTGAACATTCATTATTGAAATTGAGAGGCAATTATAGAGAAAGCGAAAATCATAAAGTCCGATAAAGGTGGTGAATATTGTGAAAGGTACGACAAAACAGGATAATATCCTAAATCTTTTACGTAGTATCTCCAAAATTTTGGATTTGTTGCTCAATACACAAGGCCAACTTATCCTTGGCATAATGGTGTATAACAAAAGGCAAAATCATACTTTTTGGTTTGAAGCGTGATGAGTTATGCATAATGACCACATATCAGTGAATGTATGTTCTTTCAACAACCGTGTAATTTAAATAGATTTAGGTAAAGCAGTTTCAAAGACACACTTTGGACTAGAATGGTTGGAAACCTAGTTTAAATCACCTTTAAGTTATGGTTGTTCAGTTGGAGGTGAGGGCTTACATTCCAAAGAATGAAAATTGGATTTGGAAACTATTATTGGTTCATTGGTTTTCCTAAATGATCCAAATGGTATTCTTTAACGTTCTAACCGTAGTATGAGACTTATTGAAACCGAAAATATAAATTCATTAATGATGGAATAATCAAAGGAGTACGTGGATATATCTCCTTCAAGAAATCATGATAATGATCCCTTTATTTAAGATTTCTACAGATATTGTGAATCTTCTCATTATCGAGAATTTTAGATAATGAAAGACCACAAGTTACTGATCTAATACTCAAGTAATATAACTACCGGTAATAAAGAAATTTTATGATAACAACATGAACCAAAGATTAAGAAGATCTCAACAGAGATTGTAAGAAAGTTATTCATGTTGTTTCAGTGATTTTCTTACAAGAATTTATTACATTTTGATATGCAATGGCAAAGACTAGGTTTTTTGGCTCACAAATATTATGTGTAATAATTTTGATTAATGGATTGATGCTATGTGAGAAGAATCATTGGTTGAAAGTCAAGTCTCGGATATTGTTTAATTGCTCGAAAGACACAAATCAGTTGTATGAAAGTGGGTCTTTCTGACCTAATACGACTGTAATAGCAATTTTAAACGGTATAAAGAAAGACTTATTTCCAAAGATTTTACTCTGAAATGACGCATTGATTATAAATAAGTTTTTCTCTCGTGTCAAAGAAAGACTTATTCAGAATTATCATAGTATTTATTAGTAGCTCAGTATGACATAAGAGTTGCATTAATTAAATGTGAAAATAGCCTTTATTAATGATAAATTTTAGTCTACAAAATTTTAAAAATCAAAGTATGAAATTTAAGCAGCCTCCCATAATGGTATGTGAAATTCAACAAAACTATAAATGTTTCAAGTTTTGGATGAAATTATTACAGATTTATGCATATACCTCAAGATCAGTGGGAGAAATTCATACTCTTGGTGTTTCATGTTAAGAGCTACTACCTACGAGTAGTGATCTTGACTTTATGCATATCTTTATATTTTTTGAAATAAAGGATGTCAATAAAGCTTACCATGTGATAGTAATATCATATGGATTACTAAAGCTCTCATATAAGGCATATATCGAATATTCAAGGAATTTTGAGGTAATACCATATTTAACAGATTTTATTTCATGTTGGATAGAAGATATAAATTTAATCTTCATTACGTCTTAATTCTGATATGAAACTAATAACAAGTTGTTAATATGTTAACTAATTGCCTAAAGAATTGAAGAACAAATTACAGAAAGCTATCAAGAATTTTGAGATACTATTTTAACTTATGTCTTATAATTAGTTAGCAAACCCAACAAGAGTTGATTGGGTTTTCAAACTTCAATTTTTGTGGATGTATGGATTCTATAAAGGAAGAATCCATTAATACTAGTCCCACAATTGAGTTTGAATATTTATGACATATGATACTTAGAGACTTAAGGTTTGTCTCTACATTCATTGCTGAAATTTACTGTCTTAGCTTCGCAAAGATTAAAGCACGATATGATACAAAAAGGAACAAAACACATGAACCTTGAGTATATATGTGAATTAGGAAATTCAGAAACAATAATTGTTCATTTACCGCTTAAGCACAATTGCATTCGGAGATGCACTTAATGAACAATTGCCTTTTAAGACCTCTTAAGAAAAGATTAAAATCTTAGGTCTGTGGGAGTAATTGATTATTGAATTCAGCTAATTTATGTGCTTATTTTTGAAAACTAATTGAGCTCTTAATAATGTAATTCTGAATTTATTTCTGTATCCATATTTAGTATACACTTATGTGAATGGATGAATGTTAACAGAAATTGTCTTTCTTTTGAAAAACATAACTGGACCATTATGATATCCCCATTTAAGGCCTGATTAAGTAAGTTGCTTGTGTTGTGGTACATGGAAGGGAACATGTTGATAACAGGACAATGTGCCACCGCCATGACTCGCATACGTGATTTGCTTGGTTAAGGTATTACGTTTAACCATTAAAATTGTTTAGCAATTATGCGCGCTTATGTTTTTCTATAATTAACCACTAAGTAAGTTATCACATGGACCGGTGGGAGAATGTAAGAATATTTCGCATTGAAATATCTTGTTGGGCCATATGATATCTTTGGTTAATTTAGAATATGGCTAAACATGTTGGTTAAAAATATTGGGGTCCTTTCATATTCCCTCTTCCTTGATGGACGGTCGAGATTAAATGAAAATCTAAATCCTATGAACCTTGGTCCTCCTTCTACCTATAAAAGGAACTCTATAACCATCAGAATTGGGTTCATGAATTTTTTATTATTTCATTACACAAAAGGTCAAGAAGGAGAAACTAAGAGTTTATCAAGGTGTTTCATTTTACGGGTCTTCTTGCTGGACATCTTGGATTCAACTAAAATGACATCAGGTATCCTTCCTAACACAACTATGCTCATGATGTGATTATCATGTTTGTTCAAAGATCCTTTAAATATAAATATAATTTCTTATAGGGCGATGATATATGCTCTTAAAATCTGGTTCAAATATTGGAAAGTCAAAATGCAATTCGTCTTGCGAGGCAATGTAAAATCTTCCAGCACATAACCTAAGAACAGATGAGTTGGAAACAATTAAAAGGGACTTTGAGTTGGAAGCGTCATCATTCAAGAATCAAGGTTTTGGATATTCGGTCGATTGAGAATGTTCTGATGTTGTCAATTCTTACATGCATGTATTCATTTGTGCTTGAATTTCTTCTTGGCTTTGTCATCGTCAAATCAAACGATCAAAATAAAAAATATTAACATCTCTACCTAAACATTTGTTAGGGAGTACCAACAAAATTGAACTCCCAATTTAAAAAAAGCGTTAACCTCATGTGGACCCAAGTAACTATCCCAAAGCCAATTGGGCGTCGGCCATCGAGGGAAGCAGATGATGAGGAGGGCCTTTCTACTGCAATGCAGGGCCTATATCAATAGCTGTGCCAAGGCCCTCCTCTTCTATTCAAATGAACACCAGATCAGTTCTTGAGAAATGCCCAGATTCTTGGGAACCATAATTGGAACCACATGTAAATAACTTTTCAAATGCCTTTGATTCTTGAGATGCACACCAATCTCTCTCGATCAAATACTAGAGTTGACAAATTTTACCATTTCTCGAGATTTATTAAAACCTCCATTGGTTGAATCAAAAAGAAATTTAGCTTTCCATTATATTAAGCAAAGTAATAAAGAATTACAACAACAACAAGCTTTAATTCAGGTTAACAAGAACTTTGATAACATTCAAGCTTTCCCATTAAGAAGAAAACTTTGAAAACGTTAACATTACTGTACTTGGTTTTACATGGCATCGTAGCATAGTGGTGAAGTCCTTGTAGGTTTATACGAACGACCGGAATTCGAATCTCGTACATTTCGGAACCGGATTATGACGAAAGTGAAGAAGCTGGAGCCAAAGGAAGTTGCTCTAAGTCTTCTTCTTCGTTGTTGTCGTTAAGAACAAACAAATCTTCATTCTTCCTTAAACCAGCATGAACCAAAACAAGAACAACACTAAGAGAAACCGAAATAAGGATGTTAAGTGTAACATGAGTTAACAACAAAACTAAGATAGTAAAAACAGACAGCACAACTAAAACCACACGATCATCAATATTCCGGTGAAGAATCACCAATGGTTCGTCGCGCAAGAAATAGAAGAACAGCCATAAAGACATCATCAAAACAAAGACTAGTAATGAAACTGGATGCCAGAGTAAACTTAGAAAAAGACTTAGTAAGACAAGGATGGTATAGTTCATACGGAAGTAAGCAAGATTGATCTTGATTCTTGAAATTGAATCGTTGAAAGTTGATGGAATGTTGAAACCTTCTTGTTTTATCATTTCTTTCCAAGGTCTTGTAGTAGCTAGATCAGATCTTAGTCGGTCTTTTGCGCGTAAGAGAAGCTGTAAACCACCTGTTGATTCAGGTAATATTGGAGTTTGTACTGATTCATGATCAGTCGCCATTTCCGTATACAAAATCAAATTCTGAGAGAAAATTTAGCTTAGAGCAGTTTGGATTCTAGAGAGAAAAGTAAACAGAAGTCTGACATAGGGTAGTTTATATAGTTGGAGAAATGTGAGCATAGATTAAGGTGACTCTAGAGATAGGATGATGAAGCGTTTCTTGGAAATAGATTTAAGTTAGACTTTAGCCCCATTTGGGATTGCTTTTTTTCAACCACAAACACTTTGTAACAAATTTCTGACAAACTTTTACCAAAAATTGTGTTTGGTAAAAATATTTAAAGTGCTTTTGGAGAAAAGCACTTTCATTTTAGACATGCTTTTAAAAGCTACTCAAAGACTAGCTTTTAAAAGTTCTGAAAAGCAGGTTGTGGACCCACATAATTCGATTTAACTGATTCTCTATTTTAACCTTGTTAATTTAATATAAAGACAAGTTTTACCCTCAAATATTCTACATTTGACATTATAATTCTAATTTCATTTTATTTCTCTATTTTTCCATTTTTATTTAAAATAATAAATACAATAATAATTAAAATTATTATATAAAATAATAAAAAATTTAAAGAGGAGTTGGAGCCCAGCTTGTCGCTAGGCTACCAACCAAAAGCTCTGCATGAGCTAGCATATTGTAAATCTTTGTAAATAAATAAAAGGAAAATCTTATTAAAAAAAATAAAAAAATAAAAAAATAAAAATAAAAAAATATTAAAATAAAAAATGAAAAAACAACAAATTTAATAAATATTTTTTTTTAAATAAAGTAATAATATTTTCATAGCAAACCATAATCATAAATTTTTTAATTAAATAATAACAACAATTAAAAAAATATATATATTACTTATATTTTATTAAATATATTAAAATTAGAAATATAATTTATTATAATAAAATTGAATTAAAACTAATTTTTTAAATATGTCTATTTTCGTCATTAACTACATCACCAAAGACTTTTAAATACCGCCACCAAACAAAATTTACATTGTTAATTGCACAATGCTGTTTAAATTATAGTTTACCAAACGTCATGCGATTTATTTCCACAAAGATAGCACAAAGAACGACAAAGACAAAGACAAATGCAAAGCGCTTTTCTAAAATTCACAGCAATACCAAACTAGACTTTTAGCCCCCTTTGGGATTGCTTTTTTTCAACCAAAAGCACTTTGTAACCAATTTGTAACAAACTTTTACCAAAAATTGTGTTTGGTAAATTTTTTTCCGAAGTGCTTTTGGAGAGAAGCACTTTCAGCTACTCAGTACTAGCTTTTAAAAGCTGGAAAAACAGAAGTTATGGACCCACATGATTTAAATTAATTGATTCTCAATTTTAACCTTATTATTTTATTATAAATACACGTTTTACCCTAGAATATACTTATCATTATATTTCTAATTTTTATTTTATTTCTCTTTTATTTTATTTTTTATTTTAAAATAATAAATACAAGAATTATAATAATAATAATTTTATAAGAAAACCATAATCATAAAATTCTTTATTAAATAATAAGATAATTATAGAAAAATAAAAGAAAATAAAAAATAAATATTACGTATATTTTATTAATACTATGTAATACGAATTTTATTAAATATATTAGATTAAAAATATAATTTATTATAATGAAAGCGTAATCGAAACTAATTTTTGAAATATGTCTATTTTAGTCATTAACTACATCACAACACTTTAAAATAATAGTTACCAAACATAATTTATAGTTTGTTAATTTCACAGTGCTTTTTAAATTATAGTTTACCAAACGTCATGCCGATTTATTTTTACAAAGACAACACAAAGAACGACAAAGACAAACAACAAAAAACACTTTTCTAAAACTCACAGCAATACCAAACTAGCCTTTTATTTCTTTTTAACGTCATAGGAAGGGAAACATAAATGAAGGCATGAGCTGCCTAGAAGCATGAGTGAACTGGGAATCTCTCGACCGGGAGGAAAATGTTAATTGGGAGAACGAGTAGCATGGAAGTTGGAAATTTTAGTTTCCATTGCTTAGTATGCACAGTTAATAACTGACAATGCAATAGTCAAATAGCGGGTCAGTGGTCCTCAAGCTTATTGCAAGATGACCAAGAAAGAAAAATCATGTTTTTTGCTCTTTAATGGCAGAGCTGCCTCAAGTATCTTGAAATGTTGAAGAATCGTGATGGATGCAATGATTAAGATAACGCTTAGAGCAACCACAGACATGGAGGGGACTAAATACTAAAAGCCAGACTAAAAGCTAAAAGAAATTGGGTTTAGTGGAGGTGAAGTGCAATGGTGAAAGACTAAAATTTAGTCTGGCGAACAATATAACAGCGCCCCATGTTGAGCGTAAATACAACGAACGTATAATGGTGAGGCGTGGGTATAGTGAACTTACGCATGATGGTCATGCGTACATTTCATCTATGCTCAGCTATGGTACATTAGTTATATTCACGCCGGCTTTGAAACGTTCACTATACTTGCGCTTAACATCAAAGGCGATTAGTACCTCCGCCCCACTATATGTTCATTTGGTCTGGGTTGTGGACTACATTTAGCCCTAGTTTTCCAGATCATATATAGGTTTAGTCCCTTCCACTGCGGCTGAGTTCTGGATAAGGGTGCACACGGTACGGTTCGGCTCGGTTCTTGCCGAGGCCGAGTACCTGTACCTCCCTAACCTCGGTTCCAAAATTTTGGACCGGCAGACTGCACCTCAGACTACCTGCTCCGGTACCATTCAAGACAAATCTTGTACAGTGCAGTTCCTGGATTAGTCTCGGTTCCTAAATTTTTCCAGACAAATTTTTTTTCGATTAAGATTTAAGAACCTGTTTTACTGAGCAACAATACATAACAAGTTAACTAACAAGACTTGAAAAATTGAAAAAGTAACAAGTAGCAAAAAAACCAAAAAAATGACAGACAGAATCACTTAGTAACACAATATTCAAGTAGCGAAGAAACAATTAGCACTAGAGTCCTGACAAAGGTGGTAAAAAGTAGCTCCAAACTTGAAAGAACTAATCAAGATTACCTGCAACAATACACTTTATTAAGTCATAGCACAATACAAGAAAGAAACATAGATCAGCAAAACATGAAATGAAAAAATAAAGCAAACCAACATGTTAAAACTAGAGTATAATCATCATAACCTAGAAGATATCACATTTTTATTTAGAAGAAGAAGCAAAATTACACACAAACAAAGATTTGAAGGGGTAAAACAAAGAATCACAAAAACAAATGTGTAAGGTTTTAGCAAAAGATTCACCAAAATCAATCCAAAGTAGCTAGAGCTAGGGTTTGTCAGTATCAAGACTTCCTTTCCAAAGCGAACAACTCCCGCAATGTAAAACACCATAAAAAGATAACATCAGTTTCTTTTCCCCCAATCAAAGGGATACACAATTAACCAAAATCAAAACCCTTAAAGAGCACCCCATGTACATACATTTGGGACACAGAGAAGCATCTTAGTGCATGAAGAAAAAAAAAAGCAAGGTTGCATATTTCAGTCTTTAATCTTTATCAAGAATTTAATCAACTTGAACCAAAATAAAAACCATGTTGAACATAGCTTTGCCTCAACCTACAACAAGCTCAACACTATAAAACCATGAATGAGAAAACTAGCAAGGTTGGACAATTCAATCTGATCTAGTATTTAATCAATTTAAACCCTATTCATAGACTCACAAAGCCTCACCACCATTCTAAACACAATATAACCATGTTGAATACATCTTTGCACCCCCCCCCCCTCAACTAGGTAAGCACAATGAAACCATGTTAAATATAGCTTCCGGTGAACAATAATCATGCAAAGACATGTTTAGCTTCACTTCAAGCTAAAGCTGATATAAAAAACCTAAGAACTACGAAATTGAAATGCAGATCTTGCTCTATTCGAAAAACCCATCCAAAAAATTGCGTTTTTTCTCACTTTAACCTTCAAAAGTTCTCAAATTTAATAGATTACACAGATCACATCAACCATGAACAATCCAATAAGTAAACTTCATATACCACACATCAAAATCACCCAAATCATTCAAAATCAACATAATTATCAAAATCAAACCCTAAAACACACACAGATCGAGCCTCAAAACCGGACAAAAATATTAAAATTCAAAGGGTTTCATAAATTAGACCTCTTGAGCAAGAAGTAGGAGGATCATTCTCAAGATTTTGGGTACCCAACAGATAGATCGATCATCCTTGGTTTAAATTTAATCTGAAACACAAAAGGAAGAAAATAATCAAAATCAAAATAAAAAAATGTAAAAACATCACAATCATAATCATAATAATCAAAGAAATTAGTTACCTGTTGTGGACTTGTTGTTGAATGAATCAAACAAACAATGATGGATGGTTGCGTGTTCTTATGAACACAAGATGGAGGAGGAGAGCGGCAAGAAGAAGAAGAATCAAGAAGGGAAAAAAATGAAACACTTCTTCCGATTCTAAACCCTAACTTAATTTCTATATGTATTAATAAATCTACCACCACGGATTATATCTAAATCTAACGTTCAATATTGATCGGGACATTCGGGCAGGGACGGGGACGGGATATGGTTAGGCCGAGCACCCAGTACCTCCTAGCCTCGGTTCCTATTTTTGACCGGCACTGCACTCCCTTCCTCGGTTCGGTACAAAAACAGTACGGTTCCACCGGTTCCGGGACGGTCCGGCTCGGTTCCTGTGCACCCTTAGTTCTGGACCAAATTTGGCTATAGTCCCCAAATTTGGTCGTGACTGTTGTTGCTCTTAGGCGTGGAACAACTCCTTCTTTTGGACACATAAATCGACAGCCATAACTTCATCTTATTAAAAAATTTCTTTTAAAACTTCCCAATTGGTTTTGCCAAAGAATTTTAAAATATACTCGTCCCAAAAATCATCCATTCTGAGTGCTACGACTACAAAGATATACCTGAAAGTTTTAAAACTAGTCCTTGGGAGATTGTGGTATCCTCACAATATCTAATATCAAAATTTATAATTTATTCTTTACAGTTTACTCCAGCAGCTCAATACACAGTATTTATCTTGTATAACCTCCTTTAGGTTAGCTTGCATTTTATTAAGGTTACACATAGAACTCCACAATCATAATCACTCGCTAGTTAGCTTTGACGGTATAAATATTTGCAACAAATCAACTTACATATCAAATTTTTCACACATTCGAGACAAGCGAAAACTTATGAAGAGACCGGACGCATTACATGACACTTACAAAATTTTATTTTCATCGAAACTGGTGCTGAAATTGAACAAAAATGAAGCGGTGATCTCCACAATGAAATTACAAACATTGCAAAACATGGTTACTGCTTGTTTTATCATGATCAATCTACAATTATTACACAGCCTTCAGCTCCAAGGTCAAATGCTTAGGACTAAGCCTAAAACCTTCCGGATTCGAACCAGACCAGTGACCTATATAAGGATTTTTTTTTTTTTTTTCTTGATCGGTAAAGAATATGGGTGCTGGTGAGTTTCAAACTCGGATCACTCGTATCATCACCCAATGACTTTAACCTTAGGATTAAAAGCTACAACTACTTCTACTGTCCTCTGCTTTACTAACTGAGCTAAGGTCGGGTATTTGGGACATAACTTAAATTCGGTGCATAGAAAAGTAAACTGAACTGTGACTTAGGATAGTTTATATAGTTGGAGATATATATGACCATAGATCAAGGTGTACTCTGGAGCTAGGATGATGCTGCGTTTCTTCGAAATAGATCTTTAGGAGTAGACTTTATTGCTTTATAGGAAAGGAAACATAAATGAAGACAGGAGCTAGAAGAATGGGTGAAATGGGCATCCGCATCTCGATCAGGAGGAAATTGTTCATAGAGAGAACGAGTAGCATTGAAGTTGGGAAACTCAATAATTCAGTGTCCACTGATTAGTATGCACGATTAATTATTTTTATACGCTAACGATCCTTTCATGCATATAGACTAGTCAACTGTACCAGCCCACGATTCAAGTAGCAATGTCCTCAACTTAATGCAAGATGACCAAGAAAGAAAAATCATGATTTCTTCTTCGCTCTTTAAAGGTAGAAGAATCGTAATAATCGTAACAATCAAGAACTCTTTTAGAAGAATGATAATAATCGTAATAATCAAGAATCGTAACTATCATTTCGGAAAATTAGTGCAACAATTCACTTTTTCGAACACAATTTAAGAAGAGAAAATGGGTCATTTGTCCAAAAAAAATTTCAAACACGGTTCAAATGGACGAGTAAAAAAAAATACGGGTGAAATAGCCAAAAAAAAATAGCAAGGATGAAACTGGATTCATCCTGGCTTATACTTAAAAAAATAGCAAGGATGAAACTGGATGCATCCTGTGTAAAATAATTATAAGAAAAAAATATTTGAAAATGGACAGGATGAAACCGGTTACATCCTGCCTATTTTTAAATTTTTGTCCATTTAAAAAGTATCTTTTTAATTTTTGTCCATTTAAACAATATCTAAATCTGACTGTCCTTTTCACCCAGAAAATTTTGATTTTGGTCTTTTTAACCAATTTTGTGATTTAAGAATTGTCTTTAAAACCTCACAATTTGCTTTGGGAAATAAGTACAAAATCAGAAAAAATTAGAAAATTAAATCTTCCTAAAAATTATACCCATTTGAGCTCTATGCCTATAAAGATATATAAATACCTAAAAGTTATAAAACTACAACCTCCTAGTTTCTTCCCAAAATCTAACACACCAGTTTATGATTTATTATTTATAGTTTACTCCAAAGTCTCATTTTAATTCCATACACCATATTTCTCTTGTATAACCTTCTTTCAGTTTGCTTGCATTTTATTAAAACTTTTCGTATAAAAATGTGTAACAAATCAGCTTCCGTAGCGAATTTGTTCCTCGCTTAATATGTGTTTTACATTTTTATTGTATGAGACGCTAAAACTTATGAAGAGACCTGACTCATTGCGTGACACTTACAAAAAATTTTAATTACTTCACCGCAACGGGTCCTAAAATTGAACGCAAACGAAGCGGATGATTCCCAACATGAAATCACCTACGAACATGTTTAGTGCTTGCTTATCATGACCAATATACAATCACTACATAGTCTTCATCCCTACCAAATTAAAACTGAGCCAAGGTCAGATGTGTAGACTAAGCCAAAACATTTCTGTCGAACTGACCAGTGACGGATAAAGAAAATGAACCAGACCAGGCTGAATATTTTAACCTCTGAAACAAAGTCGGATTAAAGAACAAAATATTACTTTACATTTTTTTTTTTCAAAATTGCTGGAATCTAAAAGATACAAATGGCGACTATGGAATATTAGAAGAGATAGTTAGTAACATGGTACGATTATATGGCTCTTCAAATAACTTGAAAGAAAATTAATTAATTAATAATAAGGCCTCTTCCTATGATTCATAAGTAAAAATATTACAATTCAGAGGATAAAAATGAATCAGCACACTCTTTACCTGGCTGAATATTTTAACCGAAAGTCTGAAACAAAGTCGGTGCTTATGTAAAGAACAAAATATTACTTTACATGTGCACGCATTTTCACTAGCTGGCTCTTCAAAATTGCTGGAATCTAAAAGATAAACAAATGGCGACTATGGAATATTAGAAGAGAATTAGTTAGTAACTTTTAATGTTTAAGAATATAATTAATATTAATTTTCAACAATATTCGTACAAATTTTCAAATTCATTAAACTTCACAAAATTAAAAACTTCAATATAATTAAAATAGTCATTTTACAAGATTATATGACTCTAAAAAAAATTTGGAACAATGCTCTTTGTTCAAATAAACTTGATGCTGCAGTTAAATTTGATTTTCCTTGCCTTTAACCTTTCTTGTCGTATCATTAATTAATTAATAATAATGATAATATGATTGTCAAGTTGGGTTAATTGTGCCATTTGGATCAAATAGAATAAATCAAGAAAATTTAGACCAATAGAAAATGATTTTTGTTAAAGGGAGAGCGATCGCTCGAAAAATGGATGCCAGTGGCATGCCAAACACCATTTTTTTGGCATGTGCATAGGAAGAGGCCTAATGATAATATGATTGTAGGTGAATTCAAGAAAATTTAGACCAATAGAAAATGATTTTTGTTAAAGGGAGAGCAAAAATGGATCCGAGGAGAGCGAGAATAGACTAGCTAACTAGTACCTAGTTAGTATATTTTTCTAACTCTGTCTAAAGTACCCCTAAAAATACACGGACCACACAAAAGTCCATTTCCCCAGGTCTTTCCATCACCACCATTGACTCCGCCACAAACCTAACGTAACAACTCATTACAGCAACCACCTGCCTGCACTGGAGCATCTTTCTTTCTTTTTTTGTTTATGAAAGAAAAAAATCTCTTTTGATACGGTATCAAACATTACGAAAAAAAATAAATAATTAAAGAGCTTCTCTGTGTGCATGTCAGAGAGACAAGATTCATCCAAAAACTATATACGCATACGAGATTAATAGGTTAGTGTATTAAATCGTAAATACAGATCATCTTTAAGAAAAGAAAAAAAGGGTTTTTCGATGGCCTAAAAGGGTTTGCTAAAAGTTTTCCATTTAGCAATTGTAACAACTAATTGAAACAAGGGTTTGCTAAAAGTTCTCCATTTTTTCCCCCTGATTTAAACAAGGGTTTTTCGATGGCCTTCAGACTTCCCTCTGATTTTTCAATCTACTTTCGTTAGCTATCACCACACTGGGTTGGATATACAAATAAGGATTTCCTATTATTTAATTAAGAAAATTTTCTGACTTCTCAATCCCAAATTTTTTCGTTAAGAAAAATCAAGTAACAACAATATGAATGGAGGAACAAGATCATCAATGATTGACCATCATAGACTCATAGATGATGGTGGTGGAGTTGTGTGGGAGATGGGTATGCGGTTTATGTGGGTGTATTTAGTAGGATTGTTTGGTCCGAGTTGAAAAAAAATATTAACTAGGTCCTAGTTAGTGAGTCGATTACGATTTTCGCTCTCCTCAGATCCTCTTTTGCTCTCCCTCTAACAAAAATCTAGAAAATAAGAGTTTCGGGGCCCATCATAAAATAATTTCTTAAGTAAAAAAAATTTACCAGCCCCACCCGACAATAATTCCTTAAAGACGTGTTTGGCACCTTGACAACATAAAACTTAACTGGGTTAGAGTTTTATCTTAGGCTATGTTTGATAGAAATTAATTTTATGGATTAGCCATCTTTCCATGGAAATAACATGTTTTCCGTCTGTTTGATCAAAAAACTATTTCCATGGAATTGTAAAAGAAGCGTGGCCTAAAGTGTGTAAACTCAGTTTCATGGAAAGTCTTTCCTTATCTCCCCTGGAAACTGATTCCATGGAAACATTTTCCATGAAACTGTTTCCTTTCTCTGTTATCAAACACAGCCTTAGTTAGGATTATCATAAAACAGTTTAGCAAAGATGTTTGTTTTTTTCCATCAAATCCCGTTTGGGTGTAAGTTATATTTTGTTTGTCTAAGAACTAATTTTATTATTTAACAGTTGATTTACCCATTATTAATTTTATTATAAAATAATTTCTTAAAGAGAAAATATATTAAAATTAAAAAATAAACGTGAAAATGGGTCAAGTGAATTTTTTTTAGGATAATTACATATTTTAAAGGCAAAATACTGACTAATCCAGGTTAGGATATTGGTATCCTAAATATTTGGGGGAATAGTGAAACCTTGCTTTTTTAGCCTACGAAACCTAAGCAAGGTTATGTTATCCCTATCCAAACTTAGAATAAAAACAAGACAAACACGTTTCGACGGTTTGTCTATCCAAACTAAGGAAGGTTATGTTATCCCTATCCAAACTTAGAATAAAAATAAGACAAATAGGTTTCGACGGTTATTTTTGTGATAACCAACCTAGGATGGGATATGAAAGGTGCCAAACGCGACCTAAGTAAAAGAAAAATCGCAGGTAAAAGAAGAAAAAATATTGAGTAACAAAAATACTTCATGGGTAATTTTTTTTTCTGTCCGTTTATTAAAATAAAATAAAATATATCTTAAGTTAGATCCCAAATTTCATCTTTATACCCAAAAATTACACACGCATATGAAACATAAATAAATCCGACCTACAGGATTCGAACCAGTGACCTAAGGATTAAGCTGCAACTACTACAGTCCTCCGCTCTACCAACTGAGCTAAGGTCAGATGATGGCTATATACCACAAATTTATATTTTAATTCAATACTCATTTACAATAATCAAAACTAAGTAGAGGTGTAAAGCGTGCCGGCCCATCACATCATAGCCCAAGAAATCATGTGTTTAGCGTGTTGTGTGCCATGTTATGCTGTGCCGGAGATTAAAGCGTGTCGCGTTGTGCCGTGCTAGTTGTCATGATGTGATGTGATGTGTCGGAAAAATAAACGTGTTGTGCTATCCTGTGCTGGGTCGGGCACATTTATTTTATGTTTTTCAAAGTGAATATTTTCCAAATATTTAAATATAATCTGTGTTGTTATAAAAATAAGTCAATAGATCAATTATCAAACATCTAAAATTGGCTAGAATAGAGACTCTCTTATGAAATATACCAAAAATGAGACGTAATTTTTAGTGTTTTATGCATATTATTACGTGCTTTCTTAACATGTCGTGTTGTGCTGTGTCACGTGCTTATCCGTGCCGCGTGCTGTGCTGTGATATTGTGCCAATATGGCTAGCCCAGCACAGCTCACAAAACTAACGTGTTGGGCCGTGTTGGGTTAAGTCACGTGCTGGGTTGGGTTGTGCTCAAATTTTAACGTGTTGTACTGATTTACACCACTACAACTAAGGATGCTACGAAGAAGCTAACGGCGTTTTTGATCACATCAATCATGTTGATACCTTGTTTTTTGAGTATCAAACGCTGAATATATAGCATCTGTTCACTTAGATATTGATACATGCGTCAAGTTGATCAACAGTTTTTCTTACTCGTCGAAAAACAGATTGAGGATTCCCATTTGAAGTTAAAAGCAAACTTGTTTTAGAAAGTTTATAGAATATTTATTCACTTAATCAATATGGAGAGATAGCTTAACTTTATGCTTCGTTAGAAGAAAAAAACACCTTACATTTGATCATTCTTGTACACCTCATTACCAGTTACGTATATTGGGTTCACAGTTCTATGATTCGCGGCCTTCCAATGTTGGGAAGAAGAAATCAGTTTGCAACTTAGTTTACACCAACACCTTAATAAAATAGTATAAAGCGACCCAATCAAGGATGAAGCACTCCAACTTTTTATAGAACCTCATTTTGGTGGTTGAGTTGAGTTTTAATAAAATCGTTTAAGTAGACCTAGACACCAACTTTATATCCTTGAATTGCAAAAAAATATTCACTCAATTATCATGGTAGCTTTGATATCTTGTTAACAATTTTATGTTTGTTATTGAATGAAACATGTAAAACACATGTTTAAGGCCCAATGGTCCTGTGGTATCCTTTACTCCAAGTTGTCAAAGGAATTACTGGCAAATAAGTATAAATTTTGGACAACATGAAAATAAAAAATCATCTAACTGTTATATTCTCTAGAAGAGGATCATTTTCTTGATGTGCAATATTTCCTTCCACTAGTGGAGTATAATTTATAAGAAATTTTAGAGTTTTTTGTCAAAAGAGTATCGATGACAAAAGAACAACATCGAGACTTAGAATATGATCAAATTAGATTTAAATCATCAAATATGTACGTATAGTGTAAAGATCTTGTTTGCTTTATGATGGATTTGAACTTATAACGCTCAAATATAAACCTGCTGATAAAAAAAGGAACACCCATATTATCTCTGTTCAAATGGAATTAGATTGACCGGAAAAGTAGCCAAATTTTAATTTTATTCTCTATATATTGTTCGCTCCAACATCTTAGAAAAATTGCATTAGCCATCACTTTTTTTTTTTGTTTTTAATAGAACCTTATTTAGGGTCGCATATATATATATATATATATTTATCGTGAAGAAATATTATATTAAAGAAACAAGAATCTGACTACAACGAGACTTGAAACATAATTTACCGAGATGCAACTTTCAGTAGAAAGAGCAAGGCCTAAGGAGATAATTCAGGGGGCTTTTTATAAGGTTTTCCCTATTTCCCACCCCCACTTTGCTTATTTCATATCCCACTCACAATTTCTAAGATTAATTCACTTTTCAATTTTGTTTTTCCTATTCACAACCTAAAAAAGTCAATTGATTATGACCTTGACTAGTAAAACTTTTATTGATGTTCTTCTTCCTTATAAAAAAAGACCATCAAAAAACCCATCAAATCAGAAACCCTAGGTTGGATTTCCTATCCTAGTGCATCTATTAATCGGTAAATCATTATTGTAGAAGATGATAATAAGCAAAGATTGTTCAAGTTTATCGCCAGCAAGCTTTAAATCACGAGTGGACATTGTACATATAACACAAATACAAATCTACCCACCATTACGAAATCGCCCATATTAAAAATATACCATTGCATAGTGTCATGATGGCCCGATATTGAAGTTTACCGTACCAACAATAGTCAATCTTACCATCATGAATGATTTACCTTCAAGTCTAACTTGATTAAACTCCAAAAGTTGTGAAGAGTAACGTATGTGTTCAAAGCATCCAAATCATACAAGACTAGACAAATCATATCTTAATAAGACTGCAATCTTATTTGAGTATAATCCAAGAAAAATTAAATAATAGTGACACAGATAGAGTTTTGCTTAACCATTCACTGCAACAACTTAGATGTTTTTAATTGATCGGTGGTGGAATGGATTGGGTTTTGTCGATGGTTTGATGATTTTATTGTTGGTGTAAATAAAAAGTCAAAAGAAGGTATTTGGGATAAATAAAAATATGTACGGGTGGTACATAGGATTATAGAGGATGGGAATTTGTGGATAGGAAATAGGAAAAATGTGGATGGGAAATAGGAAAAACCTTTTATAATATACACCCATTTGGTAACGTCTTTACAAAAATACACCCGTTATTTTCAATATTTCTAAAATACACCGAATCCATAATCACCAGCTGTTGTTTTGTATAAAACGGCGAACAGATGATATGTTAGTGAATTAGGTAAAGTTGACCGAGTTGACTACTGTTGGAACCAAAGAAAAAATTCACAAAAAAAATGAATCTCAAACAGCTGAGTCGCGGACTAGGTCGCTATCTTTAAGGTGTTTCGCGACTCTGCCTCTTGATTGTGCTAGTAGTCAATTCTTTGTCGAAAACCCTATGGGATAAAACAGCTGATAACTCTCTTATTTGATTTCTCTACACTATGAGAAATCGAACTAACAAATACTCTCTCTAACACTTGCTCAGAACTTGAAATAGATGAAAAACTATATCTTTATCTTCTCCAGAAACTTTTCTTATATAACTCAAAAACATTAATACGGTTTTAATGAAAATAAATTTCCCAATAAGTGCGCACTGAAAATCCTCCATAACAGTCATAACGGCAATATTAAATTTACCAAAAATTAATATAATTAATTAGGAATATTAAGTTGAAAAACGTTTTTGGAAATCAAGAGTTAAAAACAGCAAAAATATGTTTCTGGATCGGCAGACCTCCCAAGACCCCCAAGGCCCCGCTCTCCCGGATTTTAATAAATATTTCTTGTGATATAGAATAAGAGGGGAAGAAGACACAAACTAAAGGGAGAAAAGAAGAGAGATATCGTATTCATTAGTACATTAGACAAACATTAGAGCCTCTATTTATAGGGCTAGACACAAGGGCATCCCAATAATAAACGAGATTCACCCTAGATATTCTTAACATAATTACACGTTTATAACACTCCCCCTGATGACATTGTGTCTAAGCTAATTGCCTCATTAAAACCTTGTCAGGAAATTCCAAAAGGACAAAACCTGATTGAAGGGAAAAGAGTACAATTAATAAAACTTAGAAAAGATTTGGACACATAAATTTTTCCTCACTAAAACCTTGACAAGGAAAACCCAGTGGGAAAAACCTTGATGAAGGAAAAAGAGTACAACACAATAAGTCCAGTAGAATGCACCTTATGCGATGGTGCTCCCCCCGATGAGTACTTCAGTAAATTCTTGGCTTGCAAATCTTTGAGACGAGACTTCCCAATTTCGGTGAACGAATTTATTTAATGATGAATATAGTAATGCATTCGTGAGAATCTTCCAGTTGATGAAGTCTTCATTTGTGTTAGTCTTCTAATGGTAGTGTTCTCGAGTCTTCATGCTTCTTTCAGATACATTAAGTACTTGTGTCTTGGATTGTTGATTTCTTGGAGATGATTTGCAGAAATAATTGATGTGGTTTCTTCAACAAAGTGCCAAGATATGAATACCTTATCATACGTGAACAAAAATCGTATTTGTTAGAAGGAAATCCAAATTCTTAGGAGATGATTAAGTTGATTTGGTTTAATCAAATGTGGGCATCCACTAGACAACCAAAATATATACAACTCCCCATTGGATGACCATCATGTTGAATTAAATTGTCTCACTAAAACCTTGCCAATAAAACCCAATGGGAAAAAATTTGGACGAAGGAAAAAGAGCACTATATCAACATTTTAAATGAAAATCAAATGTCAATGGGATGTTGCCTCGTTAAAACCTTGTCAGGAAAACCACATGGGACAAAACCTGAAACGAAGGAAAAAAAGTACAACTTTTGACGTAAATATGGATGCTAACTCAACTACATGAGTTTTTCAAAAAAAATAAGCATCAAAATAATAACTCTAGTCTATCTTAAAGACAAGTTTATGCTAGCATAATTCTAACTGCATATTTAAGAAAGGAAAGAAAATAGAATTTATGCTGCTAAAACGTGGATTTTTGTGTTTTTTAAGGACCCTTCAAGAGACCTATAAAGTTGATAGCATTAACTAATCCGGATTTCGGTACTTTGCAAAAAAACTATAAAAAAACACATAATGGATTGTAAACCTGATATAATCTAGTCAGGTGGCTGCCTGGATATAATTTGAATCCTACAAGGATTACAAATTTGAATATGTTCTCCGACCACATACGAGTCCTTCAAGGACTACCACGCTAAATGTGTCTTATAAGAAGAACAATTGTTGAACCAATCCTAGGGTCAAAAATAAAACCCTCAAATCGTTTTCACAACGAACGTATTTCTCGTATAACGCATTACGACTACGCCAACCTGTAAGTAATAGGCTTGGCAATTTTAAGGTGTTAAGTCTTGGATCCAAAATTGCATTAATCGAGAAATTATAATAATCCAATCTAATATGGATTACATGCCAACCAATCACATATGTCGATATCCCTCTGCAGAGGTCGGGGTTCACAACCACCATCATTTATTCTTTCAAAAGCTAATATAAACGAATATTCGCCAATTTATAGCTTACTACATTCCACATAATTCCCAAATGTATGCATACTTTGAAAAAATTTAAAATTTACTGGTACCAGTGCCCATGGGCGTTATATCTCCTATTATTCAAATCAGGAGATATGAATTTTGAGAATGTGAATCATATTACCATACACTCTGTTGGCGCATATTTGTAGCCTATATAACAATGGCACATGCTAGATGTGATTGGATTTGCCTTTTCAAATGGCATAAGCTTATTGGAAAGCTAGATGAGATATTTTTTTTTCACGCCTATTTAATGGCAGCCTTTTTCGATTTGATCATGATAGGAGAGAAGTGATATAACCTTTAAGTTAATTAATGTCGACCTCTAATAGCATAGAGTCTCCCCCTGATTCTGGCGGAAATTGTCATCTCATATACGAAAACAAGTTTCGTAGAGTATTATCCGATTTAATCAAGGACATATACGCATAATAATGTCTGGATTATAACAATACCAGTTGGACTGTAGATAATGACTTCAAAAGTCATAAAAAATGTCCTTAAAAATTGTAGTCTACTTGACATACAAATTTAACATCAACCATGGATTTTAATGGTTACAACCAAAAAACATATAAACTATGCAAATAAAACTCCAAAAAGATAATAAAAATAAATAAAAATTGTGACCTATAGGGCCAACGAGATAATGTTTCAGAATGAAACTGTAGAAACTTTCTTTTAAAAAAAATAAAATAAGATCAATTAAGTCACTTCAAGGACTAATAATATATGCTAACAAGTCGGGTGCGCACCCACTGACCTTTTAGTGTCCTACCATATTCCAATTAGAAGTAGAACAGTCCAAAAACAAATTCGGAGATTATTAACAGGAAAAAAATTAAAATTGCTCGATATCCCTCAAGAATGCGGCAATTTTTTTAATCACTGGTATTTGCAAATATTACGAATAACGATTTCAACCCTTTTGGGATTGATTGAGAGAAAGTTTCTTTTTAAGAAGATAAAGAAACCGTAAATCGTTATTTTTCTAGGAAAAACACCATGTTATGGTTGATAAATAGTTTCTTTAAAGGGATAGAAACCGATGGTTTATTATTTGATAAAACCATATTTGATGGTACAAGTTGGTTTTCGAAATTGCACCATATTGGAAAAAATTTAGAAAATATGCCAATATATTTTCTCTGTTCTTAATTAACACCAACTCAATTGGTTTGTATGATTTATCGAAATCGTTTCTACAAACTAAAAGATGTCGTTTTAATCATCGCATATGGTAAATCCATTTTATGGTCGATGAATGGTTTCTTGTAAAAAAAAATTGAAACCACATGGATAAATCACATGATCCTTGTCTACTAGACAAAGATACCAAATTGAATTGGCCGTAGGTTTTTCAACCATGCACGTGATTAATTACCGTAAAGATAATCAAATTGCGATAACACCCGTTTTTGGTGATTACAGTTTCATTAAAGGTATAGAAACTGTAAATCATCTTTCAATGATTTTTTTCTTTCTTTCTTTATAGAAAAAAAAAATAGAGAAGAAAAAAATACCAATTTTTTGGTGATTAAAGTTTCTTTAGAGGAATAGAAACCATAAACCATCTCGCGATGGATTTTTTTTTTTTTCTTTCTTTCTCAATGAAAAAGATTAGAGAGGAAAGGACAAAACCTAACTCAAGATACCCATTGTATGTACATGAACGTATCCATATATAAGTAAATAAAAATCAATAAAAAAAAAGAAAAACATAAAATAGGATATGTTATGGATACAGATACCAAATAGAGAACCCTTAAAGCTTTGGTGCCGTAAAGAGGAAAAAAGGCCTTGCATGTGATTTCATGGCAGCTATTTATCTCCATCACATGTATATGGGATGTTGTCATGCTGGTACATCAACTCCAAGGAGGTCATGTTTCCCTGGTTATGAATAGTAACCTCCTACAAGTTGGAATAATACACCGACCAAGCCGGTGTTTGTTGGCGTTTTGATGTCCTTGTACTCAAGACATACTGTTTGAGATAACATGGATCTTGATCCAATTGAATCTACAAAAAATTAAAATAATGTTAGTATTGATATCAAACGTGACATGTGAACCAACATTGACTAATGCTACGGTCTATGTTTACATGATAAAAGCCTATAAAAAAAAAAATAAAAAAACTTAATACGAAAGGTTAAGAAATCTCTCCGTGTTTAGTTCGGATTTGAATCTCTCGGTATTCTCCGATAATTCTTTTATGGCCCAAAAGTGTTGTTAGCTAGTAGAGCAACCTGCGTGATAACGTCTTGTGATATAGAATAAGAGGGGAAGAAGACACAAAGTAAAGGGAGAAAAGAAGAGAGATATCTTATTCATTAGTACATTAGACAAACATTAGAGCCTCTATTTATAGGGCTAGACACAAGGGCATCCCAATAATAAACGAGATTCACCCTAAATATTCTTAACATAATTACACGTTTATAACAATATTATAGATATATAAAAATGCATGGGGTGAGACTTGAATCCAAGTCTATAGTGTGGGAGCCCAAAATTATACCACCACACTATTTCTTTAATTGTGATATAAAACTACAAAACTATGTTTTTAAATATATATCCCAACAACTACAATGTAAATACCCGGAATACCCATGAAAGCTTAAAATCAATACATCGAGCAACAGTGAGAAAGAATCATGACTGGCCTCAACTAGAAATTGGGGATTCGAGTATTTTAATTCATATAATTTGCCTAAAACCCATTACACAGATTGCTCAACCGTTCAACTCTCATTTGGCAATGATTAGAAACGGAGATTTAAAATTGGAATAGAAATTAATGAAAACCTTAATTGAAATTGGAAGTGGTATACTATATCTATTCCTATTATAAAGCGAACTGCCCATACTGTAGATGAACAGGAAAGTGAAGCTGCAAAATTAGATCTTCCAAAATTGCCCTTAATTTTAAGCTTTTGCAAAAATCCTTTCTAAATTAAGTGAGGGCAAATCAATAAACTTAACAAATAAATCAGGACAGAGGGAGTCACGTGAGAGTGGATCCCATTTTGCAATTTTTGTGTGGCAACGGGAATTTAAGATAAAGAAACACATATCCCACTTTGTCTTTGTTGCATGGTTTTTTTAGTACACATCTAACAACAAATTACGGACATTTAGGTAATTTGATAAATAAAGTCCAATTTATCGGTTTCAAATTTTGCTCGGTGAAACGATTTCGGCTCGCGCATCGCGCGTGCCCAACAATCTAGTAATTACAAAGCAAAGATCTCACTCATGAACACCCCAACACGCCTTGCAAGTTCAAACTCCATAATCAGTGGAAACCTGTTATCTTTCTTCTCTTCTTCTTGATATTACTTTTTGATGTATTACATCAGATGGATGTATTTTCGTAATATCAAGAAGATAACAGAGAAATAGGGAGTTTGAACTTTTTGATGTATTACAGAGAGAAGATAACATGTATTTGACTATGGAGTTTGAACTTTCGTTTCTTTAATCGATGATGAAATATCAAAAAAAAAAAAAAAAAAAAAAACCAACAACGGGTGTATTTTTGTAAACCCATTATCAGATGGGTGTAGGGTTGCACAAGACCCGCCCATGATACCCAAACCCGCCCGTACCCGCTAAACCCGTGAGTTTTTTGTCCAAACCCGCCCGTTGTGGGTGCGGGGTTGGTTAAGAAAAAAAACACCTGCTGTCTGTGGGTGCGAGGTTGGTTTTAGCTAATACCCGCCCATACCCGCCCAAAAAACCCGCAAAATATATACCATTAGATAAATCTAATCCTACCCGGCTAATTAGATGCAATATTGAACCTTTACCTTCTCAATTGGGACTTCATGGCGCTTAGCCGCTTACACCAAGCAACTGAAATTCTAGGATCGATATAATTAGTCTTAGATGTGCCTAACGCAATGGTTCTTAGTTCCTTCTTCAAATCCATGTCCAGTTTAGTTTTCTCAATCTTTTCAAGTGTCTGCTTGATCTTCCTTTCCAATCTGAAATTCAATAAGCACAAACATGAGTTAACAATTTCATTATGCACTCAGTTCAGGATAATAATAATAAGTTAAGAGAAAATCAATCTTACACTTGGAGGGTAAAATTCTTCTTTGATTTCCCATCATAAGCATCCAACTGCACTGGACCTTTCCCTTTTATCACCCTGTGCAAATAGGTTTCTAGTCCATCTAATACACCCTTCAACTTAACAATATTCTCTCTTAACTTTAGCATTTGTGCTCCATGGGACTTTGGCTCGGAACGTTGGTGATTACATAACTTTTCCTAAGCGGGTTTAAACCCAAACCCGCCCTACCCGCTGTTTGTGGGTACGGGGTTGGTTATGAAAAAAAAACCTGCAGTATGTGGGTGCGAGGTTGGTTTTAGCTTATACCCGCCCATCCCACCCATGTGCAGCCCTAGATGGGTGTGTATTAGAAAAATTCCATATTTCAAAGCCTAACGGACACAACCTTACGTAGCTTGAAACTGCCCGTTCGTCGAAGAGGGTCCAGAACAGATGAAAACTGTAACTAACAACACTGCAACCAAAACCGCCGCCGACCACCCTATGGACCATCACTACCATCGCGGATTTACCACTGCGACTCTACACCTGATTATCAACAGAAATCAACACCATTTCTGATTAAAAAGTGAGCTGGGAAGCCTTTTCATCCTCAAAAACCAACACATTTATCGGTTTGGGGTGGCATATATCATAATTAAAGTGTAGGTGTGAATAATCCAAAAATCTAGGTGGAGCAATCCTAGGTAGTGAGGCATCGGCAACAAATGGAGTGTGAAGCACCAAATCACTTTACCTGGCCATGGCGTGAGAAAAGAGACACCAAGGGAACCCGTGAAGACAATACGTGTAAAGGTTGGAGGTGACGGAAGAGATGGCCATCGAGTACAAGAGCAATAAATGTACTGACTAAGTGGTTGAGAAGATAAGAAGAATCTGGTAAAAGTAAGACTCGGCCAAGAGTATCAAGGGCGACATCGTCTATAACTCATTAAGTTAACAATATCGGAAGAAAGGACGTCGGGAGAAGGCATCATTAGACTTGGCCCTACATCTCGGAAAAGACATCGCCAGCCACCCGAGAAGGACATCAAGTAAGATATACCATGACACACACTGTAATTTTAATGTATCATCACTTGTAGATATAAATAGAGAGCTATGTAGAAAGCTAAAGGACCAAGTAATCAGTGAGAGATGAGAGAACACTAAGAGTTTAAGAGTGAGAATAGAGAGCTTGTTAGCGAGAGACATACGTTGTATCCTTGAATCGAGTAATAAGATCGTCCCTTCACCCCCGTGGACGTAGGTAACCTTACCGAACCACGTATATCTTGTGTTTTTGTGCATCTCTTGCTTGTTTACTTCATGATGTGTGTTTATGATTCTTGGATGTAGAAGTAGGATTTTCCGCATCTACATTCTGGCGCCGACTAAGGGGACCATGTAACATTATTTGATACCTTGCATCAAAACCATTAAAGAGAGATTCAAAAGCTCCTAAAACATCTTTTGATGTTAGTTGACGCTAAGTGAAAGACTCTTGTGGTTATGAGTTGACGGTTGAGTCTTTTAAAGAATTTTTTCTTCGAAACTCGGATCTTCTATATGTTTTTTTATCTAACCTTTGTTAAGCTAGCAGAGTCCTCATTTTTGAGTCAAAAAATCCTGTCAATGGTCTGAACTGTTTTGCTCTTGTTAAACAAAATATTTGTCGCCTGTTGATGGTCCGAACCCATGAATATCAACATTATACCTTCTTCATCTGAAATCTAACAACAAGCACACAAGCACACAATTACCACCAAACCCATCTTCTTATGATTGAAATCGATCTCAGCTTCCCCTTTAATCAATTCAAATTTTCAAATCTACCACAGAATCATACATCCAACACAAACCCTAGCTCTGATTTTATCAACCCTCCAACAGTAGAACCCTAGTTCTTCATAAATCTGCTCATGTCTTATATCCATCTGAGGCAATCAATCGAACCCATCTCTGTTTTCAGTTGAAATCTTCATTCAAAGCTCTGATGCGCCAGAAATCTTCATTCAAAGCTGCAACATCGACCACCATTAGCACCATCGAGTCTCTATCCCAATACTCTCAAATCCAATCCAAACCCAGCTTTTAATTCTTGTTGTAGAACCAATTTGACAACGATTTTTTATTGTATCTCTCAATTCCATCCCCTCTGATCTCTCATGAACCCGATTCTCCATTTTTTGATTCAAACCCTCTCTCATCAGTCACATAAAGAAGCAAAAACCCAATCTCTGATCATTGTAACACTAACTTCACAAATTATCCCTTGATTTCCTCTCGAGCTTGAACATAAACACAAATCCATCTCTATATTTCTTGAAACCCTAACTTCTCTGCTTCAATTTCTTCGTCCATCAAACCCATCTAAGAAACCTTCGGAGCAACCACCATCTCTTCCTCATCTTCATCCAGTTCCATAAATTCATCGATCTCATTGAAATACTACAGCCGTCGTCATTCTCTCTTCCCTGAATTTGAGAAGAAAATGATTGATAGCATATTACGAATTAAAGTTGGGTTTCGTTTGATTTAGGGTTTGGTGTATCTGAGGTATTCGATTGATGAGTTTCTGTGACTGAGGTTGTGATGATTTTCACCGGAAATTGCAGATGAAGAAGAGGGATTGAAAGAAGAGCAGCGGTGGTGATGAAGCGTCGGTCATATGTGGAGAAGAAGAGAGGTGTTCTTCGGGGGAGAGGAAGAGGAGACGAAGAAAGAGAGAAAGAGATAGAGCTCAAGTGGTTGAGGGAAGGTTTGGTGGGTGAATGAAAATGATGGGTGGACCAGATTTCGTTTGATCCACTCATAGGATTGAGAAAAGAATCTGACGGTTGATATTGTATTTGTGATGCTCATACGTTTCTCTTTGTGCTTATACGAAATCATGTATTCGGTTTATTATCAACCTTTGACATGAAAAAAAAATCCAAAAAAAATATTAATAAATTTAGGACATTGTTATCGACATTCTGATATAAAAAAATCCAAAAAATGTATAAGAATGAATCGGGAAAATGAAAAATGAATTCGATAATTGGTGTGTTTCTTTGTGCTTTCTCTTTGTGTTTTTGTGCTTTCTCTTTGTGCTTCCGGTTTGAATTTTGACTAGCCGCATAGGTCATGAAGTAATTTTGAGAAGTCACACAGATCATGAAGTAGCTTTAGTTCACACTGGTAAACTCAGGTTAGCATGATACATCATCGAAATCCATAAATATGAAGCTCAACGTCGATTCGAACTTCAAATGTGGTATAACGACATACAAACTATGAACTGAGAAGCTCCAGGAGGGTTCAAACTTCAAACTTAACATGATACATCATCTAAATCAATAAATATGAAGATCAGTGTCGATTCGAACTTCAAATATGGTATTACGACATAAAAACTATGAACCAAGAAGCTTTGAGAGGGTTTCTGACTTCAAAAGTAGCATGATACATCATTGAAATCAATAAATATGAAGCTCATAGTCGATTGGAACTTCAAATATTGTATAACGGCATAGAAAATGTGAACCAAGAAGCTCTGGGAGAGTTCTGACTTTAAACGTATCATGATATATCATTGAAATCGATAAATATGAAGCTCATAGTCGATTCGAACTTCAAATATGGTATAACGGCATAGAAAATATGAACCAAGAAGCTCGGGAGGGTTCGACTTAAAACTTAGCATGATACATCATAGAAATCGATTAACATGAAGCTCAACGTCGATTCGAACTTCAAACTTGGTATAGTGGCATATAATCTATGGACCACGAAGCTCTGAGGGTTCTGACTACTCTAAGTCAGAAAATTCAAACAGGTAAGATTCCTTCGAGATATTCTACGAAACCTTAAAAAAACCCTATTTCTGTATATTGTATGCATACCAAGATCCGAGATCGAAACCTGGCCGCGAGTTGACTACTCTAAGTCAGAAACTTGGTAAGAATGACGAATCCATCCATTTACAGGTAAGATTCCTTCGAGATATTCTACGAAACCTTAAACAAACCCTATTTATGCATATACGTATGCATACCAGGCTCCGAGATCGAAACCTAGCCGCGAGTTGACTAGTTTAAGTCAAAAACTTGGTAAGAACGAAGAAATCATCCATTTACAGGTAAGATTCCTTCGAAATATTCTACGAAACCTTAAACAAACCTTATTTCGCATATTGTATGCATACCATGCTCCGAGATCGAAACTTGGCCGCGATTTGACTACTCTAAGTCATAAACTTGATAAGAACGACGAATCCATCCATTTACAGGTAAGATTTCTTCGAGATATTCTACGAAACCTTAAAAAAAAAACCTATTTCTGCATATTGTATGCGTACCAGGATCCGAGATCGAAACTTGGCCGTGAGTTGACTACTCTAAGTCAGAAACTTGGTAAGAACGACGAATTCATCCAACCTTCGAGATATTCTATGAAACCTTAAAAACCTTATTTCTACATATTGTATGTACTAGATCCGAGATCGAAACTCCGGCCGCGAGTTGACTACTCTAATTCAGAAATTCGTTAAGAACGACGAATCCATCCATTTATAGGTAAGATTTCTTATAGATATTCTACGAAACCTTAAACAAACCCTATTTCTGCATAAATATATGCATACCAGGCTCTTAAATCGAAACCTGGCCGCGAGTTGACTACTATAAGGCAGAAACTTGGTAAGAACGAAGAAACCATCCATTTACAGGTAAGATTCCTTCGAAATATTCTACGAAACCTTAAACAAATCTTATTTCTGTATATTGGATGCATACCGGGATCCAAGATCGAAACCTGGCCGCGAGTTGACTACACTCTATGTCAAAAACTTGGTAAAAATGACGAATCCATCCATTTACAGATAAGATTCCTTCGGTATAATCTACGAAACCTTAAACAAACCTTATTTATGCATATTCTATGTATAAAATGCTCCGATATCGAAACCTGGCCGTGAGTTGACTACTCTAAGTCAGAAACTTTGTAAGATCGACGAATCCATCCATTTACAGGTAAGATTCCTTCGAGATATTCTATGATACCTTAAACAAACCTTATTTATGCATATTATATACATACCAGGCTCCGAGATCGAAACCTATATGCACGAGTTGGCTACTCTAAGTCAGAAACTTGGTAAGAACGACGAATCCATCCACTTACAGGTAAGAAATATATCAGATGCCATTGCGGGAAATGGTTGTCTGCAAATTAACCGAAGGTGCTTTGTGTAATCCAAGCTGTTGCAGCGTTTGTGTAGTTCTCTGTGAGTTTTTGCCATGGCCTAGGTGGTTGTGAAGCTACGTAAGATGACATTGCGGTGGTGCGCAAATGGATTTTTTTTGAGTTGCTCGAGTTTGAGTTCAAGATGTGTGGATTTGGAGAATGAAGTCATGTTAAAGATGATTACAAGGTAATCATGTGTGATTACAAGTTTGATGTTTTCAGCTGAACTAAAGGTGATGTGTAACCCAGATTACCATACTGAACGGGTGTGCTACTGCCACATTTGTAGCAAAGGCCCATATCTGCATTTTACCATTTATATGATATTTAGTCATGTTGAAAGAATCTATCATTTTATTTTATTTCGTTGCGCAACACATTTTCATACAAGGTGATTTGAAGTAAGCTAGGTAATGCAATTGGAGTGGCATGTCTTGAATGAGTGTAAATATGTTACATTGGCATGTTAATATGAAATTATGAATGTGAAATATTTTCAAGAATTCGGTTTCAAATATGATATTTTTTTCAAAATAGATATATGCTTACAACTTCTAATAAGAGTTGTTTTTCATATTTTCAACTACACAAACCAAAGGTTATGAAAGAATTTCTTTACGACATAACTAGGTGTTGTCCAACATAATTCTACAACTCTAACAAGTGTCGTGCAAATCTTATTCATAATAGTAATAAGAGTTGTTACATATTTCTACAATACACATCCTAGGTTGTCTAAGATAGTCCTTCAACTTATACAAGTGTTGTGTTACATATTTCTACGATACGCATCCTTTGTTGTGTAAAATAGTCCTACAACTTATACAAGTGTTGTGTTACATATTTTTACGATACGCATCATTTGTTGTGTAAAATAATTAATACAACACAAGCAAGAGTTGTGTTAGGATTTAAAAAAAAAATCGAAAGAGAATCACAACTTTGCCAAAATATTGTCGAACCATGAATCACATCACCCTTTACAACTCTTAGTCAAGTATTGTAGAAAAGCTTGGACTTTCTACAATACCCCACCTACACAATGCATAAAATAGCGTTGTCGTAGGGGTACTACAATGCTAAAAAAGTGTCGTCAATGATGATTTTTACCGTAGTGCGAGTCAGTTGCGTCGATGCCGCCTTTGCAATGGCTACCTGCCCGAGTAGTTAGGTCTCCCTCGCCTTCAGCCGAACAGTCTCCTCCAAAGACTTCACTTTTCCTTGTTCAACTGCAAGTGAGAAAAGACGATTAGTAATAGGGTCACCAACATTATAACATCAAAATATGAACAAACAAAACACAATGCGGTGCCACAAAACCTTCAAGCAAGGGAAAAACTACTTTAACGGTTTCCTCGGACTTAAGTAAACTACACTCAAGGGACGAGATCTTCGCGGTTAACTCATTTTAGTGATGTTCGTTAAACTCATTGGTGGGGCAATATTTTTTGTGGTCGCTCCAGCTGGCCTTCTGCCGATCATGTGCCAACTGCATGCCCGATAACTGAGCCTGAACCCACTCCAAATTTTGGGAGACTTGATCAAACTGTCGGAGTTTCTCCCTTAATTCTTGCAATTCATTGGAACCGAGACAGATTCGCTCGAAGATTATCCATCTCGTCAGGCACATACTCAAATCTTTGATATCAAAGTAGCTCATATCATATTTGCTCGAGCTCCGCCTCTTATCGATCTATCTTATCATCCTTTCACAATTATTTGGCGGAGATTGTCAACATGGCTCAGTTCAATGTCTAATTTTCTCTTTAACAAACGGTATTTAGAAGCTGTGTCGGTATCTTTACTAGACATCTCGGCTACCAAGATAATACTAAACTCAGGATATTGGCACTACAGAATCAATCATGGAAGTATGGGTTTCGGGAAAATACCTTGGGTGTCCGCCAGTTGCTTCTCTAACTCTCGGGTTGGCTCCTGCTCTCGCTGCAATTGGAGACGAAGACTTTCCTTTTCTGCTAGCTCCCTCCACCGAAGAGCAGCATCCAACAACTCCTTATTGGCATCCTGGGAATATTATGAACACTAACAATCATCCCACATCATAGATGTAAAGTTAAGCACAACAACTCACCATCTGACCAAAAGTACCCTTTAAACCGGCAGAGTACAAAAACACGGAACTGATCATTTTTTCATCAGATAAGGAGCTAAAATCAGGAGAATAAGAGCCCCCCCAGAGAATTGCACATTGGGCCCGAGATAGTGAAGATGGTAGTCCCACCCGAGCTAGGGGCAGGAGTGACGGGCGGCACATTCCTCATCAGGTCGCCCCCAGGAGTAACACTTCCCCCACCACCAACAGACCCTTTCGCCTGCGTCAGCTCCTCTTCCTCGCCTATACCACCGGTTCCACCCTCCTTGTCAAACAGATCCTCATCATCTTCATCACCATTAGAAAATACAAGTACAACACCATCAACAAGGGTAACACATCTACCAGCAGACTGCTGGGGCACAACCTTCCCTGTGGCAGACTCATCGATCTTCAATTCCTTACCTTTTCCACTGGGCTTACCACCTACAATGGCAAACGAAACATCAGAAGTTTTTTGCGGCTACCTCCCCAGGAATTGAGATAAAGGTAGCCGATCCTCAGGATCCTCACCATCTTTCGGCAAAGCACCGCCAGCTCCTCCCGTATCAACTTTCGACTTCTGCACATGAGTCTTCAAGATCCATTCAACGCAACAAATAGGGGAAAGTACATGTCTTGTAAATAGAGCAGTATATTTGTTACCTTCCTGCCTCTTCCGCGACTCTTGTGCTAGAACCTCCTATCCCTCTTTCGAAAGATTAAGAGCCTCAGTCAAGCTACTCTGGGACTTGAACTACAAAATACAAAACAAATTAAAATATTATTCCACTGATCATACGGGCCGACATCGACCAAGATTGAAAAACTTACTCGATCAACATTGACCACCCAGAACGGATAGGTCTCGAACGGAGGAGGAAACTTGCCGCTAAGAAGAGGACCATGAATAACAAGAAGAACTCGATCCCAAGCTACATCACTAGTATGGCGGGCATGCTTTTTTTTCGTCTTCCCCTCAGGGTCCTCGTCCAAGAGAAGCTTCTTAAAACCCTCAGGGATAGTCTTGTTGCGGTGAGGACTAGCATCGAAGCCGGAGAGATCACCATTAGTGGAAGTCCCACTCCGGTAGTTGGCAGCAAAGCTGGCGTGAGTATAGTTGCCTGCTTCAGAAGAGTCATAGGTCGACCAGGCAGTGGGAGTGCATTCGCCCCAACTTCGCTTTTCCTACTCATTTATGAGACGAAAGGTGTTGCCATTCCACTGAGCTAAAGAGAGAGAAGGACGAAGCTTTGAAAGAGCTTCGTACATGAAGGGACGACTAGGATCGTTCAAAGGGAAGCGCAGCCCGAGGTCCAACTGACCCTTGGTGACGACGTTCGCCTCGGCTGAGTGAGGGAAATTCGTGACGTCACTCTTTTTCAGAACACCTCTTTGGCCCGATAAGAGCCTGATGTCATAACCGAGAAGATCAAAATCATTCTTCAACTTCTTTATGAACTGTTCATCAGTCAAGTCCTTGGCAACTCTTTTGTCATTCCTACATGAAAATGAAGGGAAACCATCAGAAAGGATAGAGTTAAGGGCGCGATAATCATGATGAGAAGGGTTGTCAACAATAAACAAGGAATCAAGAGGAGCACCTCACCATCATCGTGAAAGTATAACTCACACACCTCTTTTGTGTCATGGAAGGGGTTGAAGAAGCCATTGGAGAAACAGGAAAGGTACAACTCGAACTGATAAGTATGGAGGCAAGAAGCAAAAATACAGCGGCGGCAATAGAAGAATAACAAAAGAATTAGAGGGTGACTGAGTTTCTCAAAGGGATTCGAAGATAAGAAGATATTAGAGCAGGTAAAGCAGTGGGAGGAAGAAAGAGAATGTTATTTTCTGAAAAAGGCAAAGTGAGAAACCAAGGGTTTAAGGGTAGAATTTATACTCCCAACAATTGTTACCGACGGAGAAGGTAAAACAGTCATAAAGACGAGTATAGTGGGGAATAGCATGGCGTGAAACACGGCATGGCCAGGGACGTGGGAGGCGAAGCGGTTTCTTCCCCTCGTGTCGATCACACGAGTGAAAGAAGGGGCATAAATGTAGGTGTGAATAATCCAAAAATCTAGGTGGAGCAATCCTAGGTAATGACGCATCGACAACGGATGGAGTGTGAAGCACCAAATCACTTTTACCTGGTCCATGGCGCGAGAAAAGAGAGACCAAGGGAACCCAGTGAAGACAATACGTGTAAAGGTTGGAGGTGACGGAAGAGATGGCCATCGGTACAAGAGCAATAAATGCACCGACTAAGTGGTTGAGAAGATAAGAAGAATCTGGTCAAAGTAAGACTCGGCCAAGAGTATCAAGGGTGACATCGTCTATAACTCATTAAGTGATCGATATCGGAAGAAAGGACGTCGGGAGAAGGCATCATTAGGCTTGGCCCTACATCTCGGAAAAGGCATCGCCAGCCACCCGAGAACGACATCAAGGAAGATATACCATGACACACACTGTAATTTGAATGTATCATCACTTGTAGCTATAAATAAAGAGCTATGTAAAGAGCTAAAGGACCAAGTAATCAGTGAGAGATGAGAGAACACAAGAGTTTAAGAGTGAGAATAGAGAGCTTGTTAGCGAGAGACATACATTGTATCGTTGAATCGAGTAATAAGATCATCCCTTTACCCCGTGGATGTAGGTAACCTTACCTACATGATCATGATGATACAGGTAAAACACTAAACACATGAATAAGCCGTAAAGAAATGACTACTTACCTTATCAAACCGTCCACCGAGTCTGAACGTACACGATTGTTTACCCCAAATTATACATGGCTAATAATAAACCTGTTAACGTCATCAAGTGATGATAATTTTTAATTCTCATTTGGAAATCGGATCCGTATGAAAATGAACCAACTAGTTATCTCATAAGAAAACCATATCATTAACGTATCGGCTTCAAATTTATCGTTGTTTGGACGCTGAAGAAAGATTGGATAAAATCTTGTAAGATGTGGTTCATATAAGATTGTCCATGAATCCCCTTCTAGGATAATATATTCATCCAGTGATCACAGTAACAATTTTCGGAATTTTTCACTCTCATTTCCTAATGACAAGCGAGATAGCATTTCTGGTGGGTTTTAGATACGCTTTAATGGCTATTCTGAAGTTTATGGGGATAAATTTTGAGATATTTTGTAAAAGGGTCGCATGTTTATAGCCTAATTAGGGTCTGGGTCGTAAAAGATACAGTTGATGCATTAGGGTCGAAGACTAAAGTTTGACCGTCAGATTTGTTTACTAAAATGTCCTTATAAATTGTTCAGTTGACATTATATTATAACACTGTTAAAAACTTAACACAATAGATCGAACACTTTACCTGCATATTCAAGCATCTTCTTCAGTTATCTAACCACATTTCTATACCAAATCCTGAATCTTCATCACAACCGGATATGTTTATCTACATAAAAAAGGATTGAGTTTTCCTAATGGTAAATTGTTAAGGTTCAGCACTTGCTTCAAATCTTTTATCTTTCTTTATGCTCCATCGCAATTATTTCACATTCATCTTTCCAAAAAAAAAAAAAAATTTATTATTTTTTTTTTGTATGCTTCAAAAAAAAAAAAAAATCTTTCCAATTTTTAAAATCATATGTCCAATCAGTTTACAAAGCATTTTTGGCTCATCATGTCAATCGGCTATCAATATTTTCCCATCTAAGACAGGTGAAGCATAATAAGATCGACAGCAATTCTTCACCCTGTGTCCATCTCTGCCAGAAATCATGAATAAATAAATAAATCTGTAATCAGATTCCAACTTGTAGGATTCCATCCACCCATGAGTACAACAATGGAATCCCATCAAGGTATTCTAGTACCAGCCTAGTGGTTCAAATCCTTCCCGTTCACCACTCACCGAATCATAGATGGGCATTCCCATGGGTATGTTTATCAAGAGCGATGTTGATTAAGAATTACTCTTCAAATATAATAATTCATAATTGAAAAACTTTAACTCCATTAATAGACATTATTAATGCCTAGAACCCACAAGAACAGAGACTTGATAAAGGCTGCAGCAAATAGAAATGGAAGAAGAGAATTCACTGTCAAAATAATGGAAGAAGTTGGAAAAGCACCGGAGACCTATATGCTTTAACGATATTTTGAGCCACAACGCTAGTCAACGAACGGTCAGGTGTTGGAAAAAAAAAGAAAGTCGCCTAACAATTTTCGAACGGTCTTCCGTTAGTCTACGACCCTAATGCATCAACGCATCTTTTACGACCGCATCCTAATTAGGCTTTAAACATAAGACCCTTTTTACAAAATATCTCATAAATTTTTAATGGGTCGTTTTTTGATCAAGGCATGAAGGCAAAAATGATATGTTTGATATCCGTCTTTCCTATTAATTATTTTCAACAAGTTTTGTTTCGATCGAGGCATGGAGGAAAATGATATGTTTGGACAATATAAAACAAGTTTGTTTTTTGCCTCTCAAATCTCAAATCACACACATGGTGTGGTGGCTGTCCAAGATTAACCACAAGATGAACGTTAATTTTCTTTTGGAATTGTCGAGGATTGAGAAACATCTCGATAGTCCGTAATTTAAGGTTTTTCGGGGCTTGCAATCCCCAAATAGCCTTTCTTTCCTAAACTCTGCTAAATGAGGTAAATTCAACCAAATTGTTTACTTTCTAGGTTTTGATAATTACAATGTTATTCTTGCTATTAGTAGAAGTGATGGGAGTGTGGTGCTATGGAATAATAATATAGACCTTGAAATTCTGATAAGAATGTTTTCCACTGTCAAATTCATCATATTTTGGAAAAGGACTGGAATTTGTTGTAATTTCTTGCAATACACAAGTCAAATTACCAACGCCTGGTGTATTATGAGTGATCTTAACGCCATTTTCTCTCTTACTGAAAACATTTAGGTAGTCAGAATTTGAATTCTGCTAATCCTTCCATTCATGACAGAAGTTTAATGGATATGGGGTAGTTGGTCCAACGCTCACATGGTCTAACTGTGTTATCAAGGATGATCCGATATTCGAAAGACTAGATGGTCCTATGTGCACTCCAGACCGGTTGTTTATGTTTAAGGATAATGGGGGTTTTACAGCTCCCTGGAATCAGTGGCGACCATGCCCCAATTCTCGTCAATATTCAAAGATCCAATAAAAGAAAAAGAAAACATTGAAACAAATTTGAATATTTTCGGTTGATCATCCGCAGTTCATGAGACGTGGTTATTAATTCATTGTCTTCACAGCAAGCTGATACTTTTTTTTGATCTGTCTATAATAAAGAATCATTAAAAAAGAGGTACTTAAGGAGATACGTCAACCAAATAAATACAATGAGACAAAAAAAATTGAGTTTGGAATCGCATTTCATGATACCCATTTGTACCAGACAGACAAAAAATCCGTGAAGACCCTTGTAACAGAAATGTAGTCCATGCTAGCCCAAAAAGGTTTAAGTTAAAATGAAAAAACCAAAATTATCAAACAAGGTCTTAATTTTTTTAACTAACAATCCTACTTCTTCCCCAAAATCAAAATAAACTCTAACCCTTCAAAACTGTATTATACTCCATTGTAAACTTTAATTTTTATTTTTCCAAAAAAAAAAAAAAAACAAACCCAAATTCTTTACCTTTCTCTAAAATGATGTCATTTTTCCAAAATCACGATTACATTAATATCAATTGATGTTATATATTATAATTACTCCCTTAAAGATTCTCCACAACAACATCAATCCAAAATCGAAATGAAATTAACTAAGACTTCATTCTTCGTCTAAAATCAACTTTCTAAAACTCCGTGAGTAATTTTACTTTATAATTTTTTTTTCTAATAAGGAGGTAGTCAATTGAGATATATATAGACTTTCATAGATTTTTTATTTGAATGACTCCAGGAGATTCTCAAAAAATATAGAGAATTCTAGTGATTCTCTGAGAGGATATTTGAGAGTCTTTGTGACTTGTAAAGACAAAAATTAATATTCTGAAAAGAGTCTCTTTGATTAGTAGAGACAAAAACTATACAATATCTTATCAAAAATTCAAAACATCTACCAATTACTTTATTATGAACATTATAATCCAAATAAAAGTACCATGAATACCTAGTAAACTATGTGTTCATTGTCAAAATAAATCTCGTTGTTGCCTTATGCCTATGTTTTCATTTTTGTTATTTCACTCATCACATTTCTATGCAATCTGCCCGCTGGTTTACTCCGCAAATGGCCCACATTTAAGAGAAGCCAAAAAAAAAAAAAAAAGCCTTCAACTTTAAGCGGTTCGGGTGGGCAGTATCTACAAAATCGTTATACCCTGGTGGGAAAATTGACACTATTATTAGGATAAATTTACTCATATTATTACTGGGAGAGAATATAGTTATCTCTAAACCTTGTAACAACTTCATGTCATATTTCTCAAGAAAAAAACTAATTTTTTTTTTTTTATAAAGAGAAACTCTTCATCACCAAAAGAGTGACAAAGAGAAGGAGTTACAAAGGCTCTTGAATAAAGACATCCCAATTACATATCAAAGTTGATAAAACTAACGCCCTAAAGATGTCGAGTTTATTGTCCAAAACAGCAAACATTTAACCTCAATAATCAATTGCTTAGTGTTTATTGACACATTCTTGTAAAGCCTATTGTTCCTCTCATTCCATACACACCACCATATAGCAAAAGGAAAATAACTCCACAGATTTTTCACCAATTTCTTGATCTTACTTCTTCCCCATTCCATATTGTTCTTCCTGACATCACTTGAATGCACCCAACTGATTCCAAAGCTTTTAAGAAGTAATCCCAAAACGCATTTGTAGTTTGACAATGAAGGAAAAAATGAGAGTTTGTTTCAACATGAAGGCCACAAAGAAGACAAGTTGAGTCTTGAACCAAACCTGCACTGAATAATTTATCTAAAGTTGAAGCTCCATTATAACACAAAGTCCAGACTAAGAATGCCACCTTCAATGGAATTTTAGGATTCCAAAGTTGTTTGTTGGGAAAAAGAAAACCATCCGGTTCCAAAGGTAATAAGCATTGGCAACCGTAAAACCTTCACCTCTGCCAAAAGTCCAAAGGCATGTTGTCTTCAAACTCATTTAAAAGAGCAGATGGATCCATAATTACTTGCGGCAAGTTAACAATCTCCAACATGTCCTGAGTATTCAAGCTTCTTACAAATTTGAAATCCCAAGCTCCTTCAGAAGAAATCATATCTTTCAACACAGCATTCTTCTTTTTAGACAACTTAAACAAATTAGGAAATAAAGCATTCAGTGACTGCTCACCTACCCAAATATCCTTCCAGAAATAGATACTGCAGCCATTACCCACAACCAATTTTGTACTTGAGTTAACAAAATCTCTGGATTTCAGAATGCCAGCCCATAAACTATAGCATACAGAATTCTTAAATTGATTTGGAAATAAAGCTTCAGTGAAACCCCCCAAATTTCTGATTTATTAATCTCCTCCATAATGCAAACTTTTCACTGCCATACCTCCATATCCACTTAGCATGAAGGACTTTGTACACAAATTGTAACTTTTTAATCCCAATACCACCTCTGTAATTAGGTAAAGTAGCTTTTGACAACCAATCCAGCTCCTCTTCATAGAACTCATAATTCTTTCCATCTGCTTCCCTATACTTGAAGGTAACTGAAATAAAGAAAGATAGTAAACAGGCAAGCTTGCCAACACACTTTGGATCATAATGAGCCTTTGACCTTTAGAAAGATAAGTTCTCTTCCATGTTGCAAGTTTCTTTTGAAACTCTTGCAAAATATCATTCCACACATCTTTGCATTTGTACTTAGTACCAATAGGGATACCTAAATAGTTCATAGGTAATTGAGTTAGAGAACAACCAAAAATATCAGCACATACCTCTCCATTATGTAATTGTCCTGGACTCCACAATTGTACTCTTCCTGAAATTGACCTTTAAACCAGAAATGGTTTCAAATGCTAAAAGAAGACTTTTCAGGTTGTTAATTTGGTCCTCATCATCCTTGAGAAACAATTAAATCATCTGCAAATTGCAAATGAGTAATGATAGTACCCTGTTCTGCCACTTTGAAACCAGTGGTTAAGTTTTGAGCTGCAGCTTTCTTGAACATTAGGTAGAGAATTTCAACAACCGAATAAAAAGAAAAGCAGAGATAGGATCTCCTGTCTAATTCCTTTTGAGATTTAAACATTTCAAGAGCTTCTCCTTTTAGTAGAAACGACAAACCTTGAGTAGTGATGCACCATTTTATCCAAATTTTCTCCATTTATGACCAAAACCAAATCATGTAACACCATATCCACAACCCCAATTTATATTATCAAATGCCTTCAAAATCTACTTTGCAAATGATGCCTTTTCCAATTGTCTCAATCTAGAATCAATGAGTTCTCAAGCAATCAAAATACCATTATGGATTTGCCCGCCGTGAACAAAGGCACCTTGAAAATCTGAAATTATTGAAGGAAGCACCTTTTTCATTCTTTTCTCGCCAACATTTTCGAGATTATCTTGTATACACTTCCAATTAAACAGAAAAAAAAAACTTAATTAGTAAGACGTCTAAAATGGTATAGTTAATACGAAACTAGGCTTTCGAAGGTTCGTGAATCAAATCATTGAAAGTGGATGTAATGTTGAAACCTTCTTGTTGTATCGTTTATTTCGAAGTTTTTCTAGTTGCCAGATCAGATCCTAGCAGGTCTTTTGGTGTGCAAGAAGCTCTAAACTACCTGTTGATTGAGGTACTGGAGTTTGTATTGATTCATGAGTCGCCAGTTCTGTATACAAACTGAAATTTTTAGAGAAAATTTAGTTTAAAGCAGTTTGGAGTCTAGAGAGAAAAGTAAACCAAACTCTGACTTAGGCTAGTTTAAGTAATATGGGAGCATAAATTAAGGTGTACTTCGGATGGTGCAGCAAAACCATCTTCCAGTTCCACTTGGTTTTCGGGTTAACTATCCCAATCCAATAGTCAAATGGAGGGCCTGTGGTACTCAACTTATTGGAAGATGACCGATGCGGGGGTGGGGGTGGCCTCGGGAATTTTCAAAATAGGAGATTTGTAAATGATCAAGATAAACCTTAAGCTCATTATCTCTTGAGAAAGGCAAATAACTCAAATCTTTCAAAAACATAAAATCAAGATTTTTCTAAAACCTCGCAAATTTCTTTGAAGAATTACAAAATCTCGTCATCTTAAAAAGTCGATTAAAACAAGTATAACAACATATAAATACTTCAATGTTTTAATATAAATTCCGTATCTCAGCCTTATCTCAGCCAAGTTCTCCATATTTAGTGGCAGAGCCAGAACATAAATGATGGGGAGGCCAGTAACTACAACTTAGAAAATTAGGACCAAATTTGCCTATTATCCTAGAGAATTTTGCGAAATGTTGGGGTGGCCATGGCCACCCACAACATACATGTAGCTCCGCCACTTTCCATATTATCTAGTATTGAACATTATGATTTGTTCTTCTACTTTACTCTGAACTTACTTCTAACTATACTTGCTTAGAAAAAATTTCTCTTGTAAAAACCAATATCTTGGTTCATGATTCATAATTTATTCTTTACAGTTTACTCCAACGTCTCATTTTACTTCCATACACCATATTTCTCTTGTATAACCTCCTTTAGGTTATTACTTCTGAACTTACATTTTATTAACCTTTTCATACCAAGAACTCCACAATCATAATCACGCGCTAGTTAGCTTTTATAGTATAAAGATTTGCAAAAATGTCAACTTTCATAGCAAATTGTTTACTCATTTAAAAAGTGTTTTACATATTTAATTGTCTGAGACAATAAAACTTATGAAGAGATCCGAATCATTACGTGACACTTAGAAAATTTTAGTTAACCGAAACGTCCCGAAATAGCACAAAAATAAAGCAGCCGATGACCTCCACAATAAGATTACAAACATTACAAAACATGGTTAGAGCTTGTTCATGATATCCAATCTGCAATTACTACACTGTCTTCACTCTACCAAAATCGAGCCAAGGTCGATGCTTAGGACAAGTCCTAAAACATCCAACCTTCCGATTTGAGCCGACCAGTCACCTAATTAAGGACTACTCCTACAGTCCCCCGCTCTATCGAGCTAAGGCCGGATATCCTGGACCTTTTCTTTTTTTGATGGTAAGGTTAGTAATATTAAAAATATAGTACATTGTTAGATTATCAATTTCTTGCTTTGTGAACACATTACATAAAATAGAAGACTTTTACACTTGTTGTTCAAGAATCAAGATTTGTGGAAATTGTTGAAGACTTTGAATCCTTGCTGTCTTTGCCATTGAACCTATGCGAGTGTTATGCTTCCCAGTAGATGTTTTTTACCCGTGCTTGATGAAGTTTGCATTACAAAGTTTAAAACTGAATCAGAGACACTCTTTACCCGATTGAACATTTTAAACATTTTCAACTGAAACAATGTGAAGAAGGAAATTTCCTTGGTTTTAAGAAATTCAAGATAATTATCTCCAATCGTTGAACAATGTGAAGAAGTAGTATTATGGTTGTCATATATTGATACGCACAAAGTTATATTTTTACCGAATATTAGGGAATCAAATACCTATAGGATTGTAAAAGATCCTCTGAAATTATAAGATTGGCCGGAGGATGTAAATCCAACCACATGCCACATAAGCTCCACATCTTCTCTTTGACTTCCCGTGAGATGATTTCTTAGAAAAATAGCAAAATCCATTAAAATAACAACATCACATCCTCCTATTGGAAATGCTCTAACTATAAAGACATAAATACCTAAAAGTTTTAAAACTACGTTCTCTTAGTTTCTTCCCAAAATGAAACATCCAGTTTATGATTTATTCTTTATAGTTTACTCCAACGCCTCACTTTACTTCCATACACCACATTTCTCTTGTATAACAACCTTTCAAAGTGCTTGCACTTTATTGAATCTTTTCGTTCCCCAACCCCGGATTACAATCAAAATCACCGGCTAGTTCGAAATGTGTAACAGATCATCTTTCGTAGTAAATTGTTACTCGTTTAAAAAAGAGTTTTACATTTTTATTGTATGAGACGCTAAAACTTATGAAGAGACCTGACACATTGCATGACACTTACGAATTTTTTTAATTAGTTCACCGCACCGGGTCCTGAGATTGAACATATATGAAGCGGTGATTTCCACCATGAAATTACATAAGCATTACCAAACATGGTTCAGTGCTTGTTTATCTTTTCAAGCTAGATTGGTTTTGATTAAATCGGTTATTTCAAGTTATGTGCTTCATTCCATGGCTGTTTACAAATGGCCATGTACACTAATTAAGCAAGTTGAGAGGGCCATTAGGAATTTTCTATGGTCTGGCGATGCTGAAAAACGTAAATATTTTACAGTCCTTATGATGATCTGTGTTGTTCGAGGCGTGAAGGTGGTCTTGGCCTTAAGAAATTGAATGATGTCAATAGGGCCATGCTAATGAAGATTTGGGTTTCTATTCGTGACTCAAACAAGACTTGGGCCAGGTTTTGAGGGCGAAATACTTTAAATTAAATGGCAATTTGATTGATTATAAACCTGGGTTCTTCTGTTTTTCCAGAATCGGATTGGTTCACAATTTGTGCAAAGGCATACTCGCCAATTATAGGTAATGGTGCTAATACTTCCTTATTTTTGATAATTGGTGTGGTGATTTTCGATTGCACGAGAGGCTTGGCATCACTTCCAAAGGCCCTAATGATTTTAAGGCCAAAGTGAGTGATATTATTGCTGATGGTGCTTGGGATATCCCTTTGAAGACAAGAGATTTGATGTTACGCTGCCATATTGATGTTGACAATTTACCTATTATTGCTGGTGGTGAGGATTACAAAATTTGGGACCTTGATATCAATGGAGTTTTTCCGTCCAATCGGCTAAGGTCAAAATTAAAGCTCCCATGATTGTGCTCATGCGGTTCTTTTCACGAGACAAAGTTGTGCATCCTACTCTAAGTGTGCACTGAAGGTTTGGAAGAAGCAACGTTGCGCTACTGAAGATAACATCACTAAGAAGACAGGCAGGGAGATGTCGTCTATGTGCCGTCTGTGTAGAGTAAGTTGTGAAGATGTTAGCCATATCACTTGGCATTGCAGAATTGCTAAGCGAATTTGGGCTTGGGTGGCTGGAATTTTTAATCTGCAAGCAAAAGAAGATCTTGTGGCCTCTTATAAGGTTGCAAAGGGGCGCAGTAGGATGGTGAAGGATCTGTGGTTTGTTGCAAATCCTGCAATAGTTACAGAATTATGGAAAATTGGCAACAAGGCTTATTTTGATGATATGCGAGTTCGATGGCTTGGCTTTAAAGGGAGAGTTTATCAGGTTATACGTGATTACTCTATTAGATTAATGGGTCATATGTATAACAACATGGAAGATTGGCGCATTTTGGAGTTTTTTAGAGTTAAGCATAGATCATGCAAGAACTCGACACCTCTTGAAGTTAGTTGGTCGTCACCCAATACTGGAGAGATAATGATCCGTTGTGATGGTGTTTCACGTGGAACCCAGGCCCCAGGCGGATTGCAGTGTTACTTTTCGAGATTCAAATTCGGCAGTCCTTGGCGTTCTTTATGTTGGTCTTGGCTGGCAAACCAACTATTATGCGGAAGTTTGTGCGGTTATTTATGGTGCCATGGTTGCTAAAAGGTGGAATGTTACAAATCTTTGTGTTAGGTCGGACTCTATGAGTTGCATCTAGCTCTTCAGAAGGGTGAATTACCATGGCAGCTGATGCAGAAGTGGAAAATGGCGAGAAGTTTCTATACAAATATACGCTATGTTCACAGCTATAGGGAAGTTAATTTTTCTGCAGATGCTTCGGCCAAACAAGCTTGTTTGTTGGCCGAAGATGATTATGAGTTTTATGAGGGTAGGCCAGGTTTTATTCTTTCTGTAGAATGGCCTGGAGAGGTTTATTTTCGTTTCAAGTAGGTCTTATTGGTGTAGCCTAACTAGACGCAAACCACTCTGTACATTCCGCTTTTTTACTTTTTAATATATTGTTGACCGAGTAAAAAAAAAATACTACCCCAGTCTTCAGCCCTACCAAAACTGAGCCAAGGTCAGATGTGTAGACTAAGCTTAAAAATTTGAGTCGGTGCTTATGTAAAGAACAAAACATTCCAAGACATGTGTATGCATTTTCACTAGCTGGCTCTTCAAACTTGCTGGAATCTAAAAGATACAAACGAAAAAAGGAGACTAAGGAATATCAGAAGGGATAGTTAGTAACTTGGTCCGGCTTCCTCCAAATAAGAGAGAAGTTAGAGAATTTCCCTGCTGATCAAGTTGTAGTGCAAAATTTTCATACCTACATGATCCGAACGATCAAGTATTCAAGTTGTAGAGCAAAAATTTCCGACCTACCAGATGCGAACATTTTAACTGAAACAAAGTCACTGCTCATGTAGAGAATAAAACGGTCGCTCATGGTTAGTACAACTCGCTCCAAAACTAGTAATAAAAATAATTAAAAAATGAACCCGACCTACCGGTTTTGAACCAGTGATATAAAAAAAAAAAAAATTATCTGACCTACGGTATGCGAACCAATGACCTAAGAATTGAGCTACAACTTGCTGGAATAATTTCCCCCCTTTATTAATATAGGAAACAAAATACATATGTGAAAGCCTCCGTAATTCTAGAACTTGAATTAACTTATACGTAATCTATGAACACATTCCAACAAGTGGTTAAGTCCTAATAAAGCTGTCCTTACATTATTTTCCTATAAAACCTTAAAGAAAAATTGTAGCCTAGACTGTAAAGATCTTTTGGAGCTATCAAAAACCCTTATAACGCTTAACTAACCTTTGGTAACTCCGTTCAAGTGGAATTTGATACCCGAATCGGTTAAGTAGCCAAAATTTTAATTTGGTTATCCGTATATGGTTCACTCCCAACATCTCAGCAGCCAGCCGTTATAGATGCACTTATTTTCTTTTCTTTTTTTTTTTTTTTGCTTTCTGTAACACATTTTGGGTTGGCATGTGTCTTAATATCTTATAGTTATACAACCTTGAAGTAGACGTGTCACCACTCGACGCAGGCTTTTATACCCTCGACTTGCATCAAATATTCACACAATTTTCATGATAGTTTCATTATCTTGCTTTGCCAGTTTGAGCATTCTTTTGTTATTACATGAGGCAAATAAAACACATGACGGCCCAATATGCCGTAAATGACCACTTACTTTGTGCCAATATATCCACGGAGTGTACCCTATTGTTTGAACGTTTACCCCAGATCGACAATGTAATGGTGATAACAGGTACTTGGCCACTAATATACCTTTTTATGACTCCAAATTTTCTGCTAACTTTTATCCGGGGTATAGGACGATATCAAAATAAACTAAGAAACCTATTATAGGGGCTCCAAGATTTTGGTCTTGAGGCTCACAAGATGATAAAAAAGGGATCATGAAATAGTTACTTCAAAACCCCTTATCTCAATAATTAATTAATGTTAATGATTAGGTTAAATAAATTAAGTAAGATCGGTAATAAGATTAGATTAATCATTTAATTATGGTTAATAAATGAAAATCAAAATAAAAAATTCGTATAAAATTTATAAAAATTGAACTTACGTTTAGGTTTCCTAACCGTATACAAAACCAGGGTAACTTACGGTTGCCTTTCCAACCGTATACAAAAGTTAAGTAAAATCACTAACGTTTCGGAGTTCATATTTTCCCAACCGTAGGATATTTATACGGTGAGGAAATCAATATTTTTCAACGTAAATCATCTACGGTTGGAAATATTGATTTCCTCAACTGTATTCAGTTCTGAAACTAATTTTTCCAATCTCTAATTTAATCAAATCTAATATATTCATGGGATCAAAAGCAATAAAAAAGGATCGGGTTTTCTATTCTTTTACCCATTTAAAGTTATTACATGTCAAGAATCGATGATTAATAATCGTTTAAGGAAAAAAAAAAAAAAAAAGAAGGAAGAAGAGGCGGTGGAGGAGAAGAAGAGATGAAGAAGAAGATACGTTTTGTTTTGTATTTTGTTTTTTTTTTTTTTAAAGTTTAGTTTTAGGGTTTAGGTTTGGTAATTATTTTGGTTATTAAAGGGTATTTTTGCATTTTTGATAATAAGTTAGGTCCCTCATTCATATTTAGGATAGTTGAATCCATAGGAGCCCTCACAACCAAATCCTTGGATCCCTATAATAGGTTTCTAAATTAACTGATAATCCCGTGGATGATGCTGTTTTTATGGTGTGTCTTTTGAATAATAAAAAGATAAGATCTCTGGTGATTCGCTAATCGAATAATGAGGGAAGATTTATGGACAACCTTATAGGATGTGCATAGATTTTTGTTTGGAGTTCAAACGACAATGAGCTTGACGCTAATATTTTGATGATACGTTCTTATTATTAAGCTCTAGATTATTAAAACATTATATGCGCATCTTGAAATACCATACTTCAATCATCTACTGATTTTAGTTTCGACCGTTAATTTTCAATCATAGATTTTCAAAGTGGTAGATGTTACTTGCATTACAGGTCTCGTATATTGCTCATTTTTTATAGGATTGTTGAGTTTCATAAGAAAAATGTATTACTAAAGTATTGGTTTCAAATTTATTGTCGTTTGGACTGTGAAGAAAGATTAGATAAAATCTTGTAAGATGGTGTTCATATAATATTGTCCATGGATCTCCCTAGGATAATATATTCATCTAGTAACAGTCTTTTCATAATTTTTCACTATCATTTCCTAATGACAAGCCGGATAGCGTTTCGATTGGTTTTAGCAAACTCTCAGAGAAGTACCCATTGCTCGCTTTAATGGCTATTTTCAACATTATGGGAGTAAATTTTTAATGGGGTTGTTTTTTGATCGAGGAAAATGATATGTTTCAGGTAGTAAAAAGTATTTTTCGACAAAATTTACTATCATTTTTTTCTTTTATAAACATCACATTTCTATTCATTCAAGCCAAAAATAATGATTACATGATTGCTTCAGATTATCAAAAGAACATGTAATTGGGGATAAAAAAAGTAATTGGGGATATTGATTACTTCTCCCAACCCATGGTGTGTGTTAAGGGGTGATTTTTGGGTATGAAAATACTAAAATACCCTTTGGTTAATTAAAAACATTATGAAAATACCATAATACCCTTTCTACTAAAACATTAAAATCAAAAAACCAAAACATATATCCCCCATTTCACTTTCAGTACCGGCACAGTCCTATGGTTAGGTTCTGAAAAAAAAAAATTCCATTGTTCTTCATCGTTCTTCATCGTTCTTCGTCGATTAATCGTCGATTCAAAAATTTCTTCGTCGATTAACCAACCCGAATCATAAACAATGCCTCCACGAAAGAAACCAAATGCCCAATCGAACTCAACATCATCGATTGCTCAACAAAAACAGGCGGAAAGACTTGCTAAGATTGCTCAAGAGCAAGAACACGAAGAAGCAACGTTATCTGACGATCAACTACACAAATATATGGCTTCTGTGAGAAGGTAAGTCATTTAAAACTACTTTGTAGGTGTTTAAATCGATCTATGGCAATGGGTTCAGGTTAGAATCGCGAAACCTAACTCAAACAGTTGAGTTTGAGAGAGTACCCCGCATTGAAATTCGTATGAATACAAAGGTTTTGAGTTCCGAGTTCCGTATTCAATCTATGATGAATACAAAGGCCGGCTTACAACCCCGTAATAAACCGAGAGACGAATTTTCACTACCGGCATTCAATCTAGGATGAATACAAGTGCGGTTTTGTAGTACCGGCAGAGTTTGATAATAATTGTGTGTGCTTGCATTAGTGGACTAAAACATACAGGAGAGTTTATGAATTTGCCACCAGTACCGGCATTGTTTTTTGAATTCATTCCATGCCGGTGTTGAGTACCGGCATTCATTTCTAATATTTCGAGCATGCCGGTAGTACTCTTAAAACATACAGGAGAGTTTATGAATTTGTCAGCAGTACTGGCATAGATTTGGTTTCGTTACATGCCGGTTATGGGTACCGGCATTGTTTTTTAATAATTCGCGAATGCCGGTAGTGGACTTAAAACATACAGGAACATTGTCAACAATACCGGCATAGATTTTAGGTTGCATTTGTATGTTTAAGTATTTTGTACCGGCACTGTCGATAATCAATGTACCGCTAAACATTGTACCACAAGTGGTTTAGTTTAAGGTATTCACGCCGGTTCTAAAACTGAAGTTGAGTTGTCTTATATTCATTGCTTTCCGTGTGCTTACGATATAGGTCAAAAGCAAAGGAAGCCAACAAAAGAAAAAATAAAGATGCTGTCACTAAGAGAAGAAGGAAGGATGGTCTTGATACTCTCGCCTTTGCCTCCTCGAGGGAAAGATGAAGGTCGTAAGATACGTTTAGGGCTGGTACAAGAGGGATAATTTGGGAGAGTGGTAGTGACCTGACTTGCAAACCGGGGTGAGTAAGATGATCAAGATGAACCAGATGAAGAGGAAAGTCAATTGGGCCAAAGGGTGGCCCAAGTCAACAACCAACACAAGACAATGGAAGAAGGGGAAGGGGCAACGTCAAAGTGAAAGTTAAGGGTTCTCACCTTCCTCACATTGATGACATGATTCCCGACCTTGATCGTGGTGTAATTTGGGCGAAGCTCCGGGCAAAACACTATTTGGATACAAGCACTCGTGGGCTCGTACTCTATCAAACCTATGTAAGCATTTTTCTATCTTGTACATATGTATTGTTGTGTATTTATGTAAAATCTCTTAATTGTATTGTCTCTCCTAATTGTAGGATCATAAGAAGGTCAGTGTGTGTTTGGAAACCAAGTCGCGGATGGTTGGGACTTGTCCGAGGAATGTGAAGAGGTCCAAACAATAGTAAAGGATTCTGGGGTCTATATGCTTTGGTTGAAAATTATGTGAAGGCCGATTCACATCGCTCAATTTCTTCGTCGAAAGGTATCATGGTGAAACCGATACCATGCACTTCCCTTTGGGAGATGACCTTCATCCCCCGAAGATGCTCAGAACATTCTAGGCTTGAATGTTATCGGCAAATCAATTGCAGAAGGAGTTGAGTCTCTAGACCTGAATGGTCAAAGTTGCACGGTCGACTAACAAGCTATTTGGTAGGGACTACAAAACTTCAAAGGGAGAGCTTTTATGAATCCACGTCCGGTAAGACAAAGACAATCAAGTTGACGCTCGTTAAGAAGAATTTTAAAAGACAAAGAAAAGAAGTTTGGAGGATGGATGGGAGCCTAAACAAATTCGTTATCTGCCAAATGCACTGCTATACATCTTGGGCACTAGGGTATTCCCCGACACCAATGGCAACAGGGTTATGCGAACTACCTTCAAAAGACTTGGATCCGTTGGAAGGTGTCTATGGATATTCTTGGGGCACCGCGGCATGGCACATTTGATGATGGAGATGAGAAGGGCCTCTAAGGCTAAAACCAACCAATTTGTCGGGAATTTCACTCTACCGTTGTAAATTTGTTCTTAAACTTATGTTATTATGTATATTGTTCATATGTACTCTTATCGTGAACTTAGAAACAAAACTTATTGCTTCACATTGGAATAAGTGTGGGCTTATGAACACTTCCCAACCTTGTTCAAGGCCTACACACTGCTTGAAGATCATAGATCTTCCCGAACCCGATACGCCTCTAGCTAAGAGATACGAGTTCAACAATACTCCAAAGCCCGGGCAACATAGGTCGACCGATCGATATGAGATTGACTTTTGGACGCAATGAGTACCAAAGATGTTGTGTTCAACCCTTACAAGGAGGCTAGAGGAAACCTAAGGCGGGTTTTGAGGTTTGGTAACATTGCATTTTACCATGGGCCATTGTTCCACCCAAAAGGATACGTTATGGCTAATCCTACGCGTGTGATGCGTCAACTTGATATAAGCAATTAGCACTTTTCAGACGGCCTTTTTCAATGTTTTGATCTCGACCTTTCACGGTGTTATTCAACTCCAAATCGGTTGCATGTAGAGTATGTTCCAAAACCGGACCCAACGTTGGAAGGATAGGGAACCACGTCGTTTGGTAGATATTAGTCACCGGAAAAAGTTGGAGATTGCTAAAAACTAGTGATGAAGTTGATGCCGATTAGATGGAAGAGTACCGGAATGGTCACATCCTTATGTCGTCCCGCCCGATGACGTCCAAGTTCTCCCCTTTAAAACCCTCCGGTTCCAACTCCCGCACAGCACCACCTACGATGACCCAACTTAATAACACCGTTGGATTGCTTGTAAGTATTGTTAATTGTTTGTCGTTTAATATACACATAATCATATATGTATACTAATTATTGTTTGTTATATTAAACTAGCGGTGTCGGCTTGGCAAGTTAAAGAAGATGTTGGGTTGCAAGTACCAGAAGGAGAGGTGCTATCCCTTGAAGAAATGAAGAATTCGAGGAAAAGCTTGATAGAATTGAAGAAACCGACCCTAGTGCAAAAGCTTTGTTCCGTAAACTAAGTACAAACCGTCTCAAAAAGAAGCAAAAGACCCAAGATTTAACTCTTTAGTTGTTTTCTTTTTTTGATGGTGGTTGTCACATCTTGAACAATTCCGAACTTGTTTTCGCTTGTACCTCGTGGTTAAACTCTTTAGTTGTTTGGTTTGCTTTTGGTTTAGGGATACCCTGATTAAGAACATTTGATAGCAAAATCAAGTTGGTTGGTTTATGTTGGAGCATGTTTTGATTTCTAGTGATTCGTTTATGTTGAATATGTTTATCTTTTGGTTTAGGATACCTTGCAAGATTTATTTGTGACTTTTTTTCCAAGATAGATAAATTAGGCTTACAAAGCCGGATTTCGGGACCCTGCATTGTTTAATATTTATACATCAATGCAGTTCTAATAACCGGCGCCAAATTGTTTATAAAAACCATACCGGGACAATAAGATTAAAAATTCCATGTTCCTGTATAGATATTCGAAGGTACCGCACGGTAGTATTTTCTAACATCTATGCCTAGGTTTTTGATAATTTGAAAATTTTCATAGTTCTCATAAAACCTAAGACCGTAAAATTGAATACTTCCATGCTTGTACTCTGCTAGTTTTGAATAAAAAATCCATTTCGAATGCTCTTCTACGGTGGGGGTAAAATAATGAACAACACATATAAATGTATCCGTCACTGCATGCCCACAAAGCGCATTCTCATCCAATATTCGAAGGAAGAAAGTTCATCTGTTGTTCGGGCCCCAATACTTGAGCATGCATATCATCAAACCCTCGCCTTCACAAAGCAATTGCTCATAAAAAGCTCCTCTTGTTCACAAGTTGTTCTACCATCCTCGTTCTAGCATATTTGCATGGTGTCATACCACTACTAACCGCCGTGTCAAAGATTCCTAATTGTTCTATCACGCATGATAGCCACAATTTCCATCTCCGTCGACATCATCCGTATATAAAATATACTCACGAATAACCTCGTGGAAGTTGGTCTATGTAAGACTGTATCTTGGTATGATAACTTCTAATTGTCCTACCTATTCTCGGGATCCTTATACATCTTCATATTACCCTTTGTAACAATAATATATCCAAACCATCCTCTGCAGCCTCTACACTTGCAATGTCTTCGATATGCGATGGGAGTCCGTACTTCCTTGGCCTACCCCTTCTCTTTCGAACTAAAACTACGTCAACTTTGCTATCACTTTGGTTTGTCACCACCTTAGCCTCGTCACCTCGTTGTTCTTTGTCACTTGATGATGATACCTTTGCGGCCTACCCTGCTCCTTGGAACCTCCGCTAGATCGACTATGGGTATGGCTTTTAATGCTCACCTCTCGTTGTTCTTTGTCACAAGATGATGTTACCTTTGAGGCCTACCCCTTTTCCTTGGAACCTCCGCTAGATCGACTATGGGTATGGCTTCGGAATGCTCACCTTGTTGTTCTTTGTCACTAGATGATGTTACCTTGGCGCCTACCCTTTTCCTTGGAACCTCCTCTAGATCGACTATGGGTATGGCTTCGGAATACTCGACTTATTGCTCTATTTCACTGGATGATGATACCTTTGGCGGCCTACCCCTCTTCTTTGGAACCTCCGATGAGTTGGCTTTTGGTGTGGATACGGATTCCTGCGTTTGTTGTTGACTTAGTGGTTCCTTCCTCGGCCTACCTCTTTTGTTTGGAACCTGCGCTTCCACGAACCTTTGTTCCGAAATCTCACATGCGGTTAGATCTCGTTTCTTACTTGCCTCGAAGTTCTTCTTCACGTTGAGTCATTTCTTCAATTCTACTCTTTTGTTTTTTCCTTGTTGTTTTAGTTTGTGGTCTTCCCGTTGGATCTCCTTTCTTGGCTCTTCGCTTTGTGCGATCCATGGACGAGTAATTAGCCTTAGTTGGCTCAACAAGACTTGTCGGCTTACCGAGGTGCCACGAGAGTAAGCTTCGAAGAATTCCTTTCTTCGTTCGTATCCCATGGAGATTGCCCGGATCTCCCGGGGGGGGAGGGTCGAAAGATAGCTGCTTCCAAAACGGATCAATAACCTCCAAAGGTATCGCTTCTTCATACTTCACAAGCATATGACGACATGGAAGCCCCAATGAAGACATGTCGGGACAAATACACACATCACCCGGTTTTCCGTAATTTTCTCATATTCCATTTGTCTCATCATATGTTTTATTTCCCAATGAGAGACGTTGAATTTTATTCCTTGAGAAAGTTACCATAACGAAGAAATGGAGTCAACCTTTCCATTGAGCTTTTCTCAAAAGCCTCCTTGATCCTATTGATATCTTGCTTAAAGTATTGCTCCATTGCCTCGGTACCGTAACCACATTGCCTTGACCGGACTGGATGAGATCTTTAAATCTCCCATGAGCGGCCTCAGCTACACTAGTTGCTTCCGTCTTGAAGTGTCTATACCGGGTTTGTCCATGCACGTACAAATTTTTCCTTGAACTTATCCAACCATTGAGTCCGACAATACCAGACGGCGGTCGGATAAACTTCGTTCCAATCGGCAATAAACTTCTCCAATCTCTTTCGTACATAACCTCAGAAGAGACCAATAAACTTTCTCCCAATCTCTTAGAAATTCCAACCACTTTTTTTATGATTTTCCGCATGTTCTTTGTCCACTCGCTCCTTTATCTTGCCTCTCTCATCTTCTTCTTCTTCGGGGATAGTTTGTTCTTTCGAACATCTTCCTCATGGTTGTACCATCATTCTCTTTCTTAATATCCGCCTTTGCGGGTTCAAACAAGGCATGGCAAGTTTTTATCACATTATTACGTATATGATATGTACATAGGAAATTTTGTGCGTCCGGAAGACGTCGATATTGCTCTCATTAATGCGGCATCGTTATCGATTACGATGACCCTCGGAAGTTGATTTTCCTGGAAGAACAACTTCAATTGTCGTAATGCCCAATGATAATTATGGTCCCTCTCGTTTTCCATTAAACACCAAGCCAATGTGAATGTTACCTTGTCCGAGGTTTGCCCCACGATGTTGAACAACGGCATATTGTATTTGTTTGTCTTGTAGGTGAAATCCATCAAAAGAACACCACAACATGTATTTGCTAACCGTGAAAGCAAAGGATGCGAAATGAATATTTGAAGGGGCTTGTTGTCCGAGCCCTCTTTAATGATACGCGTGTAGTTGTGATCCCAAGCTATCTTCTCAAATTCTTGCATAACGGACCTCCCTTCCCATTCCACCCTTCTAATAGTTGCTTGTGCACTATAAATTGTACGTAGAGAAAGACACGTTAGTCTCGTCCTTTTCCTTGGAGCCTCCGAGAATTTGTCTCGGTTTGATAAATGCTTTGGTCAATCTCTTTACATCCTCGAACTCGTCGGGTTTTAGCTTGCAACTAAGGAGTGACCAACAAAATCTTTCGGATCCCGATGGTTATGACAGCCACACAAAACCTCACAATCCCAATTGTTCATGTCATTTAAACGGAATACAAGCTTAAGGGCAATCATTCTTCCTCGTATTTGTATTGTATACCCTATTAGTCTTCTTTGGATATACATAATCCTTTCTCTTGTGGCTATTCTTCTCCTTGTATTTCCCACTTCTCTCGCAAGTTACTCAAAACGCCTCTTCGAACCTTCGGTGTTCCTCACCAACACACATGTTCTTAAGAGTGATCTTTAGCCCAAGCGATTGCTTCCTTTCGATCTCGTTATTCCCTACATAGGAACAATTTCGCATTCATTAGAAGGTTCATTACTAGCAATCCATTAGTAATGTTCAAGATACTAGGTGAAAAGTATTATTTGGTCACATACCGGAGGGATTTTATAGTATTCGACGTATCCCGATAAAGCGGCTTTGCATTTGTTGGATCAATATATGTCACCACCTAAGGATCGAATGAAATTAGTTCCAAACAACATTAAAACACTACGCCGGAAACACGTACCGTGCATGCTCATGATTTTTCCTAAGATTGCCTAAGTTAACCAAAACGAAGACCAAATTTGAAACCTATTCCGGCATATTGTTTCGTAAGAAAACAACGCCGGAAGCCAGATTCCGGCATTATCGTAACATATTGTTCCAAGCCTACACACCTCGGCATTGAAAAATAATTGATATTGAATGCCGAATTTTAGCTTTGGAAAACATTTCTTCCTGCATGTTTTTGTAGGTACCGGCATTGAAAAGTTGTAACCGAACAACGCCGGTTTTGTTGCCGGCATCATCGATATTCATGGTACCTCGCCGGTACTAAATTCCGCGTTGATGTTTATTAAGTTTTGATGCCGGTTTTGGTTTGGAATGGAATTGTTTCCCGTATTTTTCATTCGCACCGGCATGGTAAACGATCAATGTAACCATGCCTAAGTTGAATATTCCGTATATATTCCTTGTTAGGTAAAAAGGTTAACTCTGTACTCTGATAGCTTTGGTAGAATTCTATGCCGCCTTATAATTCAAATTAGGGGATATCAGTTTACGGCATGGTCGTAGTATGAATACCATGCCGGTAGCCATGACTACCGGCATGGTATTCATACAACGACCATGCCGGCATCGAGGTTTTTCAGTTGAAAATGGCGGGTTTAAAGAAAAATCCGATTTTTCGACATCTTAGTAGCTTTTTCGTGTGTTGGGGATGCTAGTATGTTGTGCAAGTTTACTTTCTTGTGTTGGTTCTTCATGAAACTCTCCATACTCGTCAAATCATCATTCAAGGGTGTTGGCTCAACAATGAGTTGCAATTGAGAGTTGTTGTCGTTAGGCAAGATTCAAGAAATGCCCTTGTTGTAGTTGAGCTAAAGATTCAAGCGAGCTGAAAATCCTCTTCACAATCATCCTCCATTTTCCACAAAAAAAATTTCTCTCTCAAAAAATATTTTTCCCTCCTTCTACTCTCACCTCACTCACCCAAAAACAAATAAAACACATACTAATCATTTATAAAAATCTTAAGATTTTTACTAATTATTATTAACCACTAAACCTGATTAGTGAAGAGGGTAGATTAGAATTAAAAAATACTTAGATAAGGGGTGACCCGAATTGATATTTGGATCCAGTTTTTGTCCTTTCTTGTATCCCCAATTACTTTTTTTATCCCCCCAATTGCGTGTTCTATCAAAAACACCATACTATATGGGACGAATAATCTCAATGGAGCTTGACAGTGACAATCAATTGAAGGTTGTTACTATTATAAATTTGGCAGTTGCTCTCTCTCCAATAATCCACTAAATTTAACTTTATCTTGCATCATCGTATAGCTAGCGTCTAAGGAAAAAACGGTTTAATTACAGCTGGTTTAAAAAACAAATTTTTTCTAGGTATATAAAAGCATCTACAATAACGATTCATGAAAATCTTAGGTGGAGGTCTTCATAAACCTTTTATTTGTGAAGGTTTTCATAATGACAGTATTTTAATATTTGAACATGAAATTATCTCCTATCATTGGGTGTTAATTCCTATCAAATCATAAGTGGTTCACATAAAAAAAAATTAAAATATCTTATGTAATTCAAGATCCAAAACAGTTGGGATGTTAATTACGAAGTAATGATAGCGAATTTGGTTAAGGTCGAGTCAAAATCTAGTTAATATTATGTTATCATTCCTAAACTTTAGGACCTTACTATTGGAGACGGATTTTTAATAAAGTTTGGCTTTAAAATCTAAGACTTTGATCCATTACTAGAGATGCTCTAAGTATATTACAACTCGTTTTATGAAATTTAGAAACACGTAGAATTGAGTATATATTATACAATCAAAAGTTCCAAAAACATATTCATGTGTATTTCCATCAAAACAAATTACAATGCATTAGACCGGGAAAATCTAAAATCCTGAAACGATTATATTTACAAAACAATAAAAATATACAACATTGGTAATCGAAAAGAGTAGCTTTAAACTGCCGCATAAGAAGAAAACTAAAAACAAAAATAACTTTTCTTAGGATGGAAACGAAGGTTACTATGGTTAATTTTCTCTCATTAAGTAACTTATCATGAAACATAAAAGCTTGGTACCGCACTTTTATAGTTTACCCAATGTCTTAGAAAAATTAGTTGTCTTATCGTCTCATCCTATTAAATTGCACTTTAAGATCTTGCATTTATATGTCCCCTCAATCGGCAACATAAAATAAAATCATTTGCATTGATGATATCGTTTTTTATCATGTTTACCCAGTCACATAAGACAGATAAAAAGTGTGATTATTTACTATATTACAAGACATTAGAGTATCTCCAATAAAAGATGAAAGTTTTATTTTTCCGATGACATGGATTTTTAGATCCCCATTTGAAATAAATGTTCTTTATCGCAAGTCTTACGTACGAAGCAGGATGCCAAACTCAATATAAGGGTTTTCAAGAAAGTCTTATGTAGACCTTTAGAATGACTGCCATGCCATCAAATTTTATTTAATTTTTTAATAGTTATTGTTTAAAGTTAAAATATGCGAATGAAAAAATGAAAATTAGCTTAATTTTTAGATTACAACCGCCCTATAAATTCTAAGTTAAAAACTTACATTATTGAAAATGGTTTATAAGCCAAAAAGTAGCGTTTCTCCAAATGTATAAATCATAAATAAGGGAATTTAAAATATACTTATGCATATAATTTTTAACAC